>CAJINU010000007.1:906600-1089653 GCA_905178165.1 Amoebophrya sp. A25 | reverse complement strand
ATAAACAAGGCGGCCTTCGGCCGCCATAAACAAAGCGGCCTTCGGCCGCCATAAACAAAGCGGCCTTCGGCCGCCACAAACAAGGCGGCCTCCGGCCGCCACAAACAAGGCGGCGTCCGGCCGCAATAAACAAGGCGGCCTTCGGCCGCCATAAACAATGGGGCCTTCGCTCAGGAAAAGGTCACAAAAATTTTACGTAGTTCTTTACCAAGGATTTCGCTTGACTCACTAGGACTAATTCTTTTTCAGGATACAAAAACAGAAATGGGGTGGAGTTTTAGGGGATGGAGGCAGACTTTATAAGGAAGGTCACGGGCATCGTAGGTTTTACTCTCACCCTCTACACGATCACTTCCAATGTTTTGTGCTCACAAATCGATCCGCTCTCTCAGAAACACCTGTGAGTGAAGTAGAGGCCGACGCGGCTGGTCAGCAGGACCGTCAAAGTACGATGAGAGAAGTTGCACTGAATTGATGCTGAAGTGCTTGTTTGTCAGCGTTGTTCTGTCAAGTTGTACATGAACGAGATATCATACTGAGTGTGATGGAAAAGCTGTTTGTTATGTTAGGTGCCTCACAGCATTTTATTTCTGTCCTACGGAAGCGCTTCTTCGGTGTAGTAGTTACTTCTCTTTTCATTTTGGTGTTCCACTGAAGCATTTCTATCAACCTCTTTGCATGTTCTGCTCTTGCTTGTTGGAGGATTAAAAGATGTCTGCAAACTCTGGAAATCGTTTGGTATTCGAAGATAATTCAATACCCATTTGAAATAGTTTGAGTGAACAAGACGTCTTGGTGCCCATTAGCACCCAGCTGCACACTTCTGCACCATCGATAACGCCTAAAAGTGAGGGAAGATTAATTTTTATAAATGAAGAAAATGCTTGAACTAGAGTGATAGCCTATCATTAATAGGAAAGCTGAGTATGATGCAACTGGTGGAAATGATGTACTAGATGAAGCACTTTGTATGAAAACTACGAATAAAATATTAAGACTTTTTTCTAAAGGAAATAGTGATACCTAGACTGATGCTCTCGCCGAGTATCATAGTCAGCTCGATGATGTGGCCTTTTTTGATTTTCGGCGAATTCTCACACACGGGAATTGTAAGCTCAAAAAGGTGGCTCTCGTAGGACTTCAGTTCCAATTTTTCACCATTGTTAACATCTTTGGTGACTTCAGCGACTACGGTGACCGGGTCGCCCTTGTGGCCCTCCGTGATCAACATGAGGACTGTTTTTCGTGGTGCAGACGCAACCAAATCCTTTCTCTTGTTTGACGCAATTGCGATGTACTCCATTTTTTCCTTCTAATGATCAATATATTTGATAGAAACCTTTTCTCTTATTGTGGATGTTATCCTTCTAATCTTGCACTTGTTTCGTCTAGACGAAGTTTCAATGATGATTAACATCAATAATTTTTAACATGAACAAGTATCGGCATGATGGTGTTGGCTTAGGCAAGCAATACACGATCATAGAGATGAACACTTTCTGGCGGCTAGTGTTTGTTGCTTTGTATGTTCAACTTATGTCCATGCTGTAGGTAGATGCGTTTAGGTTGTTAGTTGTGCGTTTGTGAGTCTGTACAAGTAGTTTTACGTCTATGCACAAAATTTTTTTTTCGATGTGTAAGCATTACTTCATTATTTATCATAGCTATGCTTGAAGGATCCGGGTATTAATTAGTATCTATATTTTTGCATTTACACGTTAGAAACTACACTACGAATGTCTTCATTGGCATAGGAGAATTCTCCAGCATGGCTCTGTGTATAAGATGCTTGGTCTTGTGATTGTTGCTGTTCAATGGTAGTATAATAATCATTCCATTGTGATGGGGTGGAGAAGGTAAAGCCTTGCTCCTCTTGCATTTTTTGGATCTTTGTGTCGAGGACTCGCCAATACTCGTCATCTCCCTCCGTCGGCATTGCGTATTAGAAAGGTCATTATAGAAGAAGATTGAAGAGAGAAAAATAATAACCAGACTGCTGCCATAAACGTAATCGCCGAACTCAGTTTCCGTTTCTCGAATTCTGTGTGCTATGACATCCGACCAAATAACCGGAACTTTTCCTGCTCTTTTCATCGCTTCTTCCTGCTTTCGTACTCGTTCATTTCGCAGCTTCACCTATTATTTGAATTATCGGAAGTCAAGAAAGAGAAGCGCAGCTGCTGAAGAAGCCATTATGCCCATATACACAAAAGGAAGTAAGTTCCTTCTTATCTAGTTCTTTCTTGAAGGCATTATTTTCAGGAATTTCTGGGCAAACGTATTCTTCCCAAGCCATTGCTGCGAGAATGCGTTTACTGAAGCATGTTGGACAGGCGAAGTCAGGTCCTTGCACTGCTCCAGTATCTGGGACCTCTTCCTTCCTAAAGGTTGCGTCCAGGACTTCGACGCATAATCTGTTTGAATGTGTAAGACGTTCTAAAAGAATGATACAGCAGCAACTTCGAGGGATCAAGGCAAAAATTCAAAAGCATGGCGAATACCGGTTCACGTAATGGCGTCGACGTTCGCCAACAACGTGTATTGCTTTTGGTGGTAAAAATTCTTCTAATGTTAGTGCTGTCTAACATTCTGCGAGCATGATTTTAGTTCATTTTCTGACTAGTAGAAAAAGAACTCGACGTAGCTCTTCAGAGTGTGCTGCTGATGGTCATAATGCAGGCCCTGATAAGGCTACTGGGCGTTTGAAGCAGATCTGCTTGTTCCTGGCATTAGAGGGAAGTGAAGTGTTAATCAAAGATGAGAAAAGGGAAAAAAGGAGTAACCACTAGCCATAACAACATGCGCGGTCTGATTCATCGAAACGATGAAACTCTCGCCAGACGTAATAGCCTAGCATTAGACCACTCTTTTTTAAGTGGGTGCTATGTGGGATCACTGTGCTTGTCTGAAAAGCAGCAGGGAGCCCAATTTTCCCACCTAAAAGAAATTTCTTAAAAAAATGATCTCGTATCAATTCCGCCTTTGCCCCGCTCTGATAATTGAGCCTGTTGCTCACACCTCCACTCGTCTCCCGCAAAGGTCTTACAAGTTTCTTCCGCCATTTTTGATGTTAGACAGGCCGAAGAACGAAGTGAATGAAGATCATAAAAGCCGTGTTGTTTCGACAACTGATCACTTTAGAGTCGAGGGTCCTTAACATCAAGGAGTTCGCGTTGCCACTTGCGCCGGGCATTAGTTGAGTGTACTCTTCTCCTCCTGCTAATCTCACTTGCGGATGTATCAGCATCGTACTTTTCCCAACGTTGCTGCCTCCAAGCAAGCAAGGAGTTTTTCTGGATTTGCTCGGACCAAGTGGTTAGAGTGAAAACGCCCTATACTGTGAGAGATGTAGAAGTAGGCACTTTAACCACTTTGGCCGAGTATATGGAGAATCGGTATACATTGCCATGTGATTTAAGTTTTAATGAAACCTTCCTTAAAATTGGCACTGCAAGCCGAACGAGCGCAACAGATTTGGGTAGTTGAATTTGGGATTCATTTTTTCTCTTAGAAGTGCAAGGCTTCTCTTGATGGTGTTTCATGTGTGGCTGAGAAACATGGAGCAAACGATAACCACATATAAAATCAATCGACTTGAGGAGCATGCACTATTCTTAAGATGATGCTTTCACAGCACTGGTTCCAGGGACAAGTTCCCGGGCAGTCGCCTTTTGCTTCTTCTTCTACTCTTTCCCACATCGTCTTTTGAAGCTGCTTAACGAGTTCCGGCGTCGCTCTTTCCCATTAAAAATTAGAACAAGCTGAAGCACCTATTTAACGGTAGAAAAAAATGAACTTCCTAGCATAACTTGCGTTTGCTGTATTAGCTTCTCCAGTTTCCCCATGTTATTTTGGCAGTACACCTTCACAGCCGGCTCTGCTGACTTTGCCCAAACGATAACCTCCATGCGGCAAAATTAGTATGGGATACAAATATGAAACACAAGGATAAGCTATTTTAATCTTGGTTTTTTCATTATGAAAAAGCTGCTTTTTACTGAGAAGCATTTATTAGAGGTCAACTGCTGCCTTATGTTTTGAGCCCAAGAGCTGCTATTGCATCCATGATGGTGCTGTCTCCTACCTTCTGGTTCATGATCAACCGAAGGTTTTCTCGATGCCTCTCGTGGAATGTCGCAGCGTTCCAAGGTTCCTGGCAGGTAGAATAGACATCATCGACGTTAAATAATAACGGCTCAGCATCTAAAAACCTGGCGGGCTTGTGGTGCGTGGCGTAGCAACAGTAAGGATTAGAACCTGAGCAACACAATTACATTAGTACAGATGGCCACTTTTATTGAATGGAGGATCCCGCATAAATTTTCCACAGGTGTGAAATTCGTCGTGTGGCGACATATGCGCTCCTGTTCCGTGTTTCTCAAGCCAGTGTTCTCTGACCTCCATCGACATGCAAATGAAGAAAGTATGTAGGCTACCTCCGTAAGTTATCTCTTAGAGTCATTATTAGAACAATCGCAGAAGCATGCGAGATAACAACAGAAGTAGCAGCAGGAGCATAAGCCAGATGATGCTGACATCTCGGTTCAGCTCGTACGCAATATGAAAATGATCAGTGAACAACTCGTCGTCTACTTCTTGCATTGCTGCAGACGCGTCCTCATCTAGTTTCTGGGCACTCGTTGAGGAAGGTGCCTCGAAAAAATCGCCCGGCTCACGTCTATCGAGATGTGGCTCGGCTTGTGATTCGATGTCATCCCATTGCGGATCATCTTCATAGCGTTTAAAAGTGTCTTCCTGATGCACTCGAATTTCTTTTCGAAAAGCATCATTTTCAACGTTCTCGATAAATTCCTCGAAAATGCTATTGTTTGTTCTTGCGCTCGGTGCTGTTGCTGCTGGAGGATTTCCTATGCCAGAGGATGAGGAGGATGATGCCGCTGCGCCTGGTGCTAGTGAAGGTGATGTCCTCCTGCATGAAGATGAAGTTGATGAGGAGCTTGCGCCGGATGCACCTAAAGCAGGAGTTTTTTGCGTTGATGAAGATGAAGCGCGTATACTCGTCTCCTGAGTTGTACTGAAGCGCGCATCGTCATGCTTCATGCATCTCTTGTTTTTCGTAAGTGTTTTCAGTTTAATTTCATCCGTACAGCAGAAACAGTCGAGGTCACTAGTTTCGTTGTCCGCGGGATTTGAAGGTTCCCGGACAACAATAGCCCGAACCATGTACGGCTTCGTCCAACTAGTCGCGTTCACTGGTGCAGGTGCGTTTGCAAGACAAAAGTATTAGAAAATAATAAATCCTTCTACAAGGACGAAGAAGCTGCAACTTCCTCCATCGAAGGACTGCACTGACAAAATAAGGATGCCGTAATCTCTGAATTGCCGAAGGATCTCGCCCCGGGTCTGCGCCACGCCAGGTTGGTTGTTTATGGTAACAAAAGTTAGAGGACGAGAGCAAATTTAATGAATCAGAGAAACGCGCACTGTGAGACTAGATGATGTCATAAGAGTCCGTACTTGCTTCTGACCGCACGTCCGTCAATCTTTTTTCGTCTCCAGAACGGCAATGGCTTCACTTCCATCGGATTAGAGAAACAAGATAGTGACTATCTCGTAGGAGTGTATTTTAATTCTTGAATGAAGAAGATAAAAGCGGAAACACGAGGAGCAAGTAATAAATCAAGTAACAAGCCATATCTTTTGCAGTTTTCGACTTTCCTACTGCAGGTTGTTTTTCATGCTTAGGCGGTGCTACGGAATCGCTGGATTTCTGCTTCTTCGCCTCTGGTTGATCCTCGTCCTCTGCATGTTCTTGTTCTTGTAACCGTTTTAATCGAGCTTCTCTTGCGAATCTTAGAAAAATCTTTAGGGAACACATGGCAAAGTAATGAAGCGTAGATCTAGATAGAAGCAATGGCGTAATTCTTGTCTCCTTTTCACTTCGCAAATCGTTCCTGTTCGATGCCTTCGACCACATACAGGACAAGGTAGTGAAGGTTTTTCATCTGCTTCTGCAGCCAGTCCTGGTGTCTTAGATCCTTCGTCTACATGAACACTTGAGTGGTCAGCTGTTGTTGCAGTTTCTCCCGTGACTGTGATAGCGTTGCGAGGTCTACTAGAAACACCAGGACCAGTTGTTTCAAAAACGGAAGCTGCGTCATCGATTCCAAAGTTTCTATTTTCGTGCGCAGGATCGACTGTAGCTCCTTGCGCGGGATTCATGATGGGCTCTTCGTCTACATCCATCGGGTCAAAACTGTTATCATTGGATCGATGCTTCGTCATCTTCAACAAAGGACTAGGAGCCTCATCGTTTTTATTATTAGAGGAGGGAAGGGTGAGCGCAAGAGTCATCGATGTAAAAACTAGCGCAGTTTCACACTGCCATAACAAGAGCTTCTTGCCCCTTCCGTTTTTGCTCCGCGGTGAACTTGATCACCGCCTTTTTGCGGCGTTCTGCAGCTTTGGTCGACAGCGAGGACATTGCCTTATGATGCAGATACGAAATTTTACTACTATTTCCACAGCATACGCAATTTAAATCAAGAAGCGTTTTTTGTTTGTTAAGTGTCATTTTGCAAAGAAGTCTTTTTGTAGTTACTGTAGGTGTATAATTTCGCCTGCTTGTTACTTCCGTCTTGCACTCTTGGAAGTCGCTCAAGTATCGCTCTTGTTTTTTACACAACTACGCTTCTCTCCTTGACAGATCGATGTGCACCAAGCACAAGAAGGATCTTGAACACAGCAGATGAGCGCTTGACTTTGTGTACTTCCGTCTAAACAGAATGCTTAGAGGAAAGAGCTTTTTTCTCCTATCGTGTGAGAGCAATCATTTTTAAATTTTTCAACACGACAAAAAGGATCAACTACAATGTTCGCTGTAATTACAAGACGCGTGTCTGTGTAATGTGATGTCACCACTTTACTATTCATAGAAACGAATAGAAAAAATCTCAAGTCCTTATCGTGAATAAATTCAAACAACACTGAGAAAAAAAATCGCGACTGATAGGACTAGAGAGAACAAAGTAGACACTATGATCCAACAGCTCAACAAAAAAAAGTCATGGCTTACGAAATCTACTGAGCTGCTTGTTTTGTACTGTGTGATGCGTAATCTCCTCTACTAGTTTCTTCTACATGCTTGCAAGTATCTTTCTTCATCTCTTTTTCGTTTCAAATCTTCGTCGCCTATTTCTTAGAATCGATCCCAGTGAGTAAGACTTATTGGGTCGGATTCCAAGGTCTCGTTTCATACAGGAATTCGCGAGTACGGCTGTAAAAGTCATTAGCGTTGTTCATAATTCATCACCAGATACAAGCATAAGGACAAAAAGCTGAGCGATTTTTTTCTTCTCTTTCTCCTTGAGATAGAAGCAATTTTACATTCTCAAGTCGAGATATCGAGTTATTTGAGAGAAGAAAAGGAATGCAAGTAACAAAGCAAAGGACCATCTTCCGAAATTTTTCTTCCTCTGGTGGTCAGCCGAAGAGGAGGCCGTTTGTTTGTCCTTATTATAATTAGATGATGATGCTGCCTTAACTTCTCCTTCTTGTACCTCCAGGACCGTGCTTGCAGGATGGAATCCACATTTGATAAATTCCTCCTCATTACTTGACAACTCTTGGTATAGCAGATGTTAGAGGATAAAGATCTATTCACATGCTGAAGCTTCCATTGACATATCGATGGATATAAAAGCTCGTAATTAGAAACACGACAGTAACTAAATGAAATAGTAAAAGTAGAACACAACCAGGACCAATACAGAAACAAAGACAGCCTTAAAGCACGTTCTTCTCTATCAGCTCCCAATCTTCTACGCAGTCCGACTTGCCGTTGTTCTCTCTACGCACCGCGGCCTTGGTGCGAAGGATGCACTGTTGATCCAGGGGCTGGATGTATTTTGTAACATTTGGCTCGAGCGTCATGATCCAAAAATCCTCCTCAGCTTTGTGACGACCAGGTCCATTCAGACCTAAGTCGCCGTTCAATCTGTGAATACCAGCTCCGTCCATAGGGATTAGAAATATAAACTTAGCAACTAAACCGCACACAAAAAAAATCCTCTGTCGAAGGGAGACTGAGTGCTTGACCAAGGATTTTTTTTCAACGTGATTATTGCTATTAGTTGTTATTCTTGTAAATGAATTCATCGTAAGATCAATATCAGATACCAATTGCTGTGCTCTTTTGTCTCCACATATTCACTTTTCCACTTACGCCATTGTGGAAGTACGGCCGCATTGAAATAGTTTTGGATATCTTGAGCACAGAGCTCACCTCCGAACTTCATCGCCGTTATCGATTCCATCATAATCTGATAAAATCAAGAATGTAAGAGAAGAAAATAATCAAAGTCTGATGGTGATTACACGTTGAAAAAATGATGAATAAAAGAAAGATAAGAAAGCTGAAGATTGTGAAAAATCATAATCTACTGGTAGTTACAAGTTTAGAAGAAGCATATTACAAGATCTTAACAACGTATGATAATGTCGAAAAAATAGGGTCTAGTGGTAGTTACAAAGCGGAAACCGCTTATCCGCTTCGTTGAGTATTCATTTAAAAACACACTTTTTCCAGACTGCTATGGTGTTTACAAAGCGGATTTCCTTCATCCGCTATGCGGAAACCGCTATTTTCAGTGCATGTTCCAAAGCGGATCGCGGTTCTTGATAAAAGGAGAACCTTCTAATTTCTAAAGACTAGATTATAATTCTTTATATTCAAAGATTCGCGATCCGCTTTGGAACATGCATCAGAAATACCGGATTCCGCATAGCGGAGGTGATGGATCCGCTTTGAAAAACCAACTAGATTCTGGATATTCATGAAATTTATAATAGTTTAGAAGTTCTGGAAAGACAGCTACCTAGGACTAGAAATTAAATTATAACAAATATCTTACAAGATCAAGATGGGAACTACTTATTTCAACGTTTACACATCCTAGAAGTTTCTTACTAAATAAACTATGGTAGTGAAAGAATAAAATCCTAAGGAAATGCAAGATACTAAACTTTACATCGAAGAGAATTTTATTCCTAGTTTATTTTTATTCCTAGCCTACCACGATAAAGAAACGAAGTTAGTCATAGGTAGGTTAGTTCGGTCAAGATAACTGCGCCTATAATAAATTTTTTTTTATTTAATTAATTTTTTTTTTCGTATTGTAGTGCATTAATGGTAGTAAATGTAAGTTTTTCTTAGCCTAATAATCACCTTTCTCTATTGAATAAGCGCTGGCTCGCCGATGCGTCTCCATAGCCTATCCTGGAGTTCTAGAGTCCTGTGGCTCGTTTTGTAAGCTATTGTTGGGTCTCCTGGTGTGAGTTGAGTATTCGTCTCCCTATGAGGAGCCACTAGGTGGCCACATGAATATTCGGACGTCGGCATTGCCGGTATCTCCGAGTAGAAATTAGTTAGCGAAGACGAACACCAGTGGATGAATGTGTTGATATGTAGAGCTATAGCTATTGGATAACTCTTTGTGTAACCCCCAGCATCAGGTAGATCCTGAAAGAAACAGTACACATCAAAATCTGGCATGAAGTCCGCTAGCGTGTCTTCGGCTACCTGATCAAGGCAGATTTTGGCTGCATCCTGCAATACATCTTCTCCAGCACGTTCGTGCCCCAATGGGTTCGGAAAAAGGTCTATTGAGTTCTTGACCACGACGTTGTCGTCTTCCCGATCAGTACTCGGAATCAGTCCCAATTCGATCATATAAAGTGAATCCTTGAAGCCAAGGCGGACTGCCTTCAGTGGTTCGGAAGGTGCGTATCGCCAGGAGTCAAGCCCAACCGTAAGGGCCCGGACATATTCTTTCCCCAATGGGGTGCGATGAATGACAGAGTTCATGACTCCTCCGCTTCGTACTCCAAACTTTGCAAGAAGCATTTCGTCGGCTTGTTGAAGTGTGGCACTATTGACGTGCGGGATGTTAAACTCGCGTCGCAGTTGTTGCAGCTTCAACTCAAATTTCTGCGGTGGGCCGAAGACTGTATTGCACTTTTCCACATTCGCGAGTCGATACATAGTATGTATCGAGTTGTCGGACTCCAGAGCGAGGCGCTGTTTGAGGACATTGTCCGTATTTTTATCATCCTTGATTTCCAGCGACAAGGATCTTAAGCACATGTGCTCTCGTTTGGATTCACTGGTAATTCGAGCTTCAGACGAATGGCCGGAAGATTCCGCATGCTGATATTGATTATAAAATGCTTGTCGTCGAAGTTTTCTGGAGCCATGCTCGCAGCCCCCTAGTGCCAAATACAATTCTTCTCCAGGGACCTCTGGGCTGTTTGCTGCTAATAAGTCTTTCGTCAGTGACGGACGTAGGCAGTCTCGCATCAGAAGCGGCGCGATCTTTTGGCGTTGCTTGTAGATTTTGATGTGCTCTGAGTTATAATCAGAGGGTACTCCGAGATCGTAGTCGCTTCCTTCCGAGGATGATTCATTATGCGGAGCCTTAGAACTAAGAGCTGCTTCTCGCCGAGCCACCTTTCGTTTGTCCCGTTCAAGGTCACGAAGGAGCTTGCTTTTGTTCTTCTCTTCAGCTTCTTCTTTTGTTGGGTTTTCATCCGCAATTTGAACCCTTAGATTATCACGAACCCAACGGAATCGTTCCGCTGGAGTGTCGTTCGCCAGTGGCGGAGCATCGAGGATCGTTTTAGAAAGAACTCGCGTTTTCGTGTACTGAAACTGCGGCTCTAGGACTTGTCGGTAGCGGTGGCATAGCGCCTCTTTTCGTTCTGGCGATTTTCTACTGAGGTACGCCACTGGGGGTCCATTTGGCCTACGAGCTTTCTTGACAGGAACGTTTGTGGTTGTAGTACTGCTCGAGCTGCCCGATGGCGGAGATGGTGCTGCGATCCGTGTCGGAGATGAGAACCGAGATCGTGGCTGTCCATTGGAGTCTTTGCTGCCACCCCTAGAACGTTGGGGCAATGCCCTTGTTTGTTGTGGTTCTTTTCGATGTTGAATTACCGACTTCGACACTCTACTGTATGCCTGCTTGGAAGGAGCACGCCGCGTTTTGAAGCGGTGTCTCATTCTGCTCTTACTTTTGACTACTTGCCACGGTTCTTCGTCTCCCGTGTTTTCCTCAATGAGGACTTCTTCTACTGTTCTTCTTGGAGGAACAAGGTCCTTCTCTTGCAGTTTTTCGAGAACATTTCTCGGTGCGCGAGATACTACTGGCGCCTGTGGTTCCTCCTCAATTACGATGATTGGTTCCTCCTCGGTTGTATCTTGAAGTAGTTCTTCGATCGTCGGCTCTACTACTGAAATATCGTGAGCCGTCGCCTTAGTTGTGACAGTGTCGTGATCTGCTGGGGTCCTTTGCGATGCGGTGTGTTTTGTGCTCACGGAGCTCGGCCCAGAGATCTGAGATAAGTTGACTAAATTTTTTATGTGGGTAATAGCGAGGCTGTGTTCCATTTTGTAGTGCCAGTGGTTGTGGTCTATCTTCTTCACGAAGATAGTGAATATCACTGTCTGGAAGGTGCAGAAGCTTTCTGTAGAAGACAAATTCCGCCCACAATGTAGTCTGGTAATGTTTGTGACTAGTCTTCTTAGCCCATCGCCTCCATGAGAAACAAATGCATTTTAAATTGCTTACTTCGTTTTCTGAGATGCGGAATTTTCGTTTATGTAACACTTTGCGAAAGCAAGTCATTGAGTCTCTGCCGAATAGAGCGTTTACCATTTCCTTGTCAGCGTTGTCACTTGAGTTGCTGCTCATGACCTTGTCCGCCAGAATTTGCGGCGTGAGGAAGGCGTCTGTCGTCAATTTTGATGAATTTGGCGCTGCGCCAGCCAGCTGTCCAGTGGACTTCGACCCGCTTATTTGTTGTCCAGTGGACTTGAGGCGATTTTGAGTCTGTGGCCCTTCATCTTCAGAAGATGCATTGTTGTCATCTTTCACAGCAAGAGCGGCCTCTTGGTCCTTGATCACTTCGGCGATGATGTCTTCCACATCTTGCGGCTCGTTAAAATCCTCTATGATTTCAGCCTCCGGTGAAGAATTCACCGCCAGAGGTATAAGTTGCTGCGAGGTAATGCCAGTACTTGAAATTGCCGTGATTGGTGGAGGAAACGGTGGCGGAGTCGGCATTGCCGCCTGTAGCGCATTCGTACTAATGAGGGGCAAGCCTGACTGTATTGGAGATTCCTCATCCCAGCTATCAAAATCTTCCTCAATTTTTCGTCTTTTTTGAAGTGTCATTGACGAAGGCGATCCTTGCGGACGTTTCTTTTTCTCAAGATCAGCAGCAGTTGAGTGACATTGTGTTGTGGTGATGTTAATCGTAGAAGAACTACCGAGTGCTGTTGCTGTTGAGGAGGTAGCTGATTATGTAGTAGCAGGGGCACCTTGCAGCGTTTGCGAAGAGGTTAGGTCCGGAGTACCAATGATTGTCGATCCTGCCGAAGAAGAAGGCAACGCCCCAACTAGCATTTCTGCTGGCATGGGAGGTAAGGCAATGCCCTGTGGAATTTTGAATTCATTTTGCTGCGCCTCTTCATCGACCAGCGTCTTCAGACCACCTTCTTTAATGAAGAGCTTCATCGACATTGCCGCATACGATAGCATCTGGCGCTTGACATTGTCCGATAAATCTGGAGGGAGGTCGTTGAGGATGGATTTGAATTCCGGGACATCCGGGCTCAGGGAGGACTGCTTCGAAGAAGCGGGCGGGGAAGTCATTTTGAAAAGATATTGCATTATCTTATTCTTTATCACCGACGTTGCGTGACACAATCTTTCTATGAGAGTTCTCATATGATCCCTGGGTAGTGGTCGATACAAGAAAGATGAGATGTAAGAATGTACTTGCTAGTCTTTCATGTCGGCTTATCTTGCACGTGAGAATTTAATCCCATGGGAGTTTTCCTTCTGCAGTCCTTGTTGACATCTGTATTATTTTGAAAATTAATGTTTGATTTGTAGACCATGTCTGACGAGATTTCGTGGATTATGTCGCTAAGTCGATTCTTATGTTTAGAGTCCCAAAATTTAGGTGATGGACGATGTGGAACACTTTTGTTGCGAAGGGTAAACAATCGACACGAACCTTCGGCAATGCCTTTCTCGACGAGTCTTCTCAATTTGACAACGTCAACACCAGTCAGTGATTTTGTGAGTGGGTCTGCTAATTGGTGAGGAGCATCGATGTGTCTCACTGTGCCACCTGAATCCACAAAACATTTGATGTGTTCGATTGACAATGTCAGGCCCTTTTCACGGGGAGGACTAATTTTAATGAGGTTCGCAACTAGGCTTTTACAATCAGTCAGTAGTTGGACTGGGATTATTTTTCCTGATAATTCAGCAAAAAGATATCTGGCCATTTCACCCATGTCTAGGGCTTCAATAGCAGACATAGTCTCACCAGCACGGGTGGAACGAACAACACGTCTAAGGCATTGCGATTTCCATGAGATAAGGATAGCATAAGAGTCGTCGGCCTCATGAGTCGGTTCTTGACTCATCAGAGTTACTATACGCCCCGCAGGGGTGCGAGATTTTCTGCCAGTGGCGAAGGATGCATCTGAATAGAGACCGATTTTCACTTCATCTAGCTTTCTCATGCGTAAAGCCAGAGGATTCATTGCTTTCCTCAGAACTATACTCAACTGAATAGCGTCGCTCAGCGTTGGACTCGCGGCCGAACAACTTAGAGCGTTGACGTCGTATGCAATAAGAGGGTTGCCGAATTCAGCGATGTACATGAGAATTCCAAGTTGCGATCGGAATTCTTGGTGTTGAGTCTTATTTAGTAGGTCGGAACCATCGGGATGACCTGGTGCGCCAATGGCAGGTAAACACATAGGTTTCAGCTTTTCATTATGATGACTATAGTCTAAGATAAAGTCTCTTGTTCTAGGACACTCGGATAGAACTCCTCCTAAGTATTTGAAAGGAGTGCTCTTAACTTCTTTTATCTTCCATTTCTCGAGGAATTTCGGCATGATGTGGTCCCAAAATGAGGGGTCGCCCACCACGAGCCCGTCGTCAACATGTAGTCCAATGGCTCCCATCAGGGTTCGGCTTCCTGTTGATTCAGGGAGATATGATAAAAGTGAATGGGCGTGTAGGCCAGACATAGATTTACGGATATTGTCCAGCGCTTCAGCAAATTGTTGCTTATCACACCCAGTGGGTTCGTTATCTTTCGGATAGAAGAATAGAAATAGAGATGGGTCAACTCTGCTAGTCTCGAACCCAAGGTCATGCAAATGCTCACGGGCAGCTTTGTAGAATAATCGTGGTGCATCGGCTAGGCCGTATATGCTTTTGGTCACTTTACATACTTGTTCGGGTTTAGTTCCAAGCATTTTTGCCATGAGCGGAGGTGGTTGAAAATAAATTTCGTGACCCGGTGGTAAGGTGCCTTTCAGGAATGCTACTGGTATATCGATCGTCTTAGGATGCCACTGGCGTTGACGAGCATAAGCTAACAACATTCGGAGACTCGCCGTTTGGACGGTGGGAGCGTCCACCTGTAAGCCATTGAGTAGGCGCATATCTCCACAGCCAACCAAGACAGCCCTCGACTTGTTTCGAGTTATCTTTTTAGGATCCAATGGATCTTCGTGCTTGAATGTTCGCACCATGCGAAGCTTCATAAGATTAAACTTGTGACGTGGGCGGTCGCACGGCTCGCAGACTTGTTCATCGATGAAGGATTGAAATTCCCGGGCATCGCTTTTAAGGAAACCAGGGTCATCGACATAGGACATGATTTCTTCTTTAGTCAATTCTTTTTGAACAAGAAAGAAGTTGTGTTCTCCTGTGTCACTCGTTTCCACTCGGTGAATATCTGAGGCTTCTCTGATGTCTTGCAACGCTTCAGCTCTCAGTAAGGATTGCGTATATAAAGTATCTAGGTTGTCTGGCTTGGTTTTTCGGAAGGTAACCGAGCCAGTATATGCCATTGGCAATCTCAGTTCTCTGGCATGCGACCAGTTGTACGATTTATATCGTTTGTTGTCTATACGTAGAACACATTGTTGTGTAATTTCCCCTTTTGATGGGGCATTCGGAAGGCCTGTTGTGAAGGGATGCGCCTTGTCATCGCGGGGCTTAACAATTTCATAGACAAAAGAATATGGCGTTTCGGGCCAAAAGTCTTGCAGTGCCACGCTGTTTATATTATGTGGCGTTGTCCAGGCTTTGTCATACGTAGAGCTGGTGTTTACAGATGAGGCCGGGCTCGAATCTGCCTTGTCTAGGCGAAATTGTGTTGGAGCGTCGCTCTTTTCATATACTGGAGAGTCGTCCTCATGTAGTGCGGTAGTATACTTTTCCTTACGACGTTTTCGTTTGACTACGTGTCTGATTTCGATAAATTTTGATATACGGATAGGGTGTGGTGAGTTTGGTGACCCACACTGAAGGCCAGCCATATGGGAGCATTGGAAGTGGTAAGTGGTCTTATACACTTCCGGGTTAGTAGCATCTAATGGATGTAAAGGGCGAGACTTTTCGCATTGTTCACATATGACTTCTACGAAGCGAGACACCATAGGAGCCCCATCACAAACGGTCGCCGAACCTACTATGATGTATTCTACATGGGCCGGCTGCAAATCGTTCACGCAATCTAGCTTTGACCTTTTATTGAGGTCAAAGCCATGAGTAAAGCACTCTTGTCCTTTAATTGCAATTACATATTGCCAGTCAGTGACGTGATTTATGTCTAGCCTTTTAATGTTGGCCCCAGTATCCGCTTGATATGTGTTAAATTGAAGGTGAGGAAAGACCTCTGCGAGCAGTTCCGTGAATAGTTCATAATTCTTTTGTGTTCGCGGTTCTATGTGATTTTGCCTGTTAAGTTTCATCCATCTGAACCCTTTTCCCATTGGGATTGCTCCAGTATTTATTTTGTCTACCTTGTCGTTTAAGCATTGCTTCAGTTGTGTCACCACTGGTATCAACGCTGTTGGACGTATCCATGGTGTCGGTCGCTGGGGTATTACTTGTTGCTTTCGGCCAGGAGGTAACGAGCCGCTCTGGGCATTTGGGATCATACATCGTGGAGCTACCGGCAAGTCTGCTTCGGAAAAGTCAAATGAATCACGTCGCAATCCTTGAGGTGGCAACACCCCCTCCTGAGATAACTCAGGCACATTCACCCCCTCCAGGGGTGAGGCGGAATCAAGTAGTTGTCGACCTGTAGTGGGAATGTTTTTGAGGCGTGTACGATAAAAAGGTCGTGGTGTGATTTCTGAATCGATATGAACTTGGGCATATTTGTCACCTTCTGTCGATACTACTACCCCAGTAAGATCCCATAACCCTGTTTCTCCGTTGTATGCACGGACGCTCTCTTGTGGCTTAAAGACAGCTGTGCTAGGAGCATAAGCTTTTAGCGCCTTTTGTATCACCTGACAAGAGCGCATTTGAAGCAAAGCCTGTTGCACAATCGTGGAGTAATATTGTTCTTGTGAACCAACCACGGAGACAATGTCTGAAGTAACATGTTCTAACATAATTTCCCCTGGCAACACGTGACGAGGTACCGTTTTAAATTTTATCTGGTTTGGAGTCATACCATTAGATAAAGGTAGACTATTTTTGGCGATGGTGGAATGTGCTGCAATCTTGGAATAATCTGGTGTTGCGATTGATTCCTGTAAGACAATGTCTATGCTTTTTTGCACAATATTTTTGCATATTCCGCCTTGCCGCTCAATGAGCGCTTGTGCTACCGGGTCGTAAACTGGACCGAATTCAAAGTTGTCCACATATTGTTCAAAGCGCTTCTTTCCTTGTTCGCCCATGAAATGGCGGGCATTGTCCGCATAAAGTTCTTTTGGGAAGTAGGGCAATGCCCGCGCGTAGTCCAAGAAGCATTGCTCGATGGCATCTATATCCTGTCTTGGGAGATGAAAGATGGCCGACGTTTTGTCAAAATAATCATCGAAGTGAATAAAAGGCTCAGAAGCTTTGTTTTTGATTTTAGCAAAGAAAATATCAAAACCAACTTTTTCGCCCGAATATGTAGCGAAGTTAGACAGCGAAACTTTGTGGTTACGAGGTTTGGGCGCTTATGTTTGACACGCGTCACAGTGTGAGCGTGTGTTTTTGTATTCCTTGATCGTGTCAGGATCTGCCCCCCCTTGAACCCGCAATTTTACTACTGCGGGAAGATTGTGGCCTAAATTCTTATGGAGTTTGTCGCAGAACTTTTTCTGTTCTTGCGGCTTAACTTTCATTTGACGGCCCGTGTAGGTTTTCATCACAAGGTCGCGTATTGAGGGCATAGCCCATTCATCCTCAATGATTTGAACTGGACACACTAAGTGTGGTAAGTACCTTGTTGAAGATATTTTTCCTGACGCTTGGAGTTTCAGGGTGTAAGTGTCTCTACCTTTCATAGTAAGGGGGACATGAGTCTTGGTGCCATTGGCTTGATCAGTAATGAGGAGCTCATTCTGGTTAAAGTCAATGACAGCTCCCATTGCCTTTAAGGTTGGTAGACCTATAAGAGGCACTTGATTTCCAAGTCCTTGGGCCTGTCTAGGGATCACCTCAAATGATACTGTACCTGTAAAGTATTGGTTGGAGAAAGGAACCAGCCATGTGCCTATGCTGCTACCTTTACCGCCTCCGGCGTAACGCAGCTTAATTTGAGAGGGTAGCATAGTGCCTGGGTCAGCCTGTTGTTTTTCTAGAGCAGACTGCCATTCTTGTTTTTGCTCCTCGCCAATGACGTTCAAGGCCGCGCCGCTATCAATGATACATTCTCCAGTCACATAGTCGTTTCGTGTTTTGCCTAAATTATTGATATCCACTTCCCGAATGTCTTCTTTTGAAGACAGGCGTTCTCTATCCGCTGCGTGCAGAGTTAGAGCATTGCGAGACGTATGAGAGGTCGAGGACGCCGGCATCATATTAAGGATAAGTTTTATTTCGTTGACTGAGAGTAGCTCGTTTTTAGATAGTACCACTTCCGCAAGAAGAGGGTTATTGAATTGCTCTTCTATGTCGCGTTCCACGGCTCTTGCTTGTTTTTCCATGTCGTCGATGTGCTCAGCGTCAGGTTGCGACTCAGCTTCAGGATGATATAATGGAGCTTCTTCGCCTTTATTGTGTGCCTCCAGTACTGCTTCGGCGAAACGAACGTGAGCCGGTTTCGGGATATTGCGTCTTTGTTGTAATGTACTTGGGCGAGTCGGATATTTCTCGTGAGCAGGTTTCTTGTTGTAATTCGAGGGAAACGCCATCGATGATGAGGATGCGTTGTTGTCTCCCCAGGACGTCTGGTAATTTGATTTTCCTTGCGAATAAGAAGGCCCCTTTTTCTGCCAATGGCTTCCTTTACTTTTATTGCCTTTTCCAGCCGGGGGCTTACCCTTGCCCCATCCTCGGATTTTCTGAGTCCGGGCAGAACGACGTATCCAGAAGCAGTTAATTGGGTCTTGACTTTCATTTACTTCGTAGTCACTATCACTTTCAGGTGGTGCAAAGTAGTCATGCTCTTCGAATTCTGGTTCATCTTGATGTGTATCAACATTGTTGATTGCCATTGGCTGTGTGGTTCCCCCCAGTAGGGTTGTGTCACCAAGTACATGATGTGGCTCCTTGCCAGATTTAGTCACATTTACTACGCTCTTGGCTGTCTTTAAGCGTGGCGCGAAACTCTTGACTTCAGTGAAGTCAAAGGGGTCTGAGTCTGTGCAGATTTTGACAATGTCGCTGCTGCTGAGTGAGAAGTTGCCCATAGTCAGCAAGGACAGTAGGACGCCGGAGAATATTTCCGTTGGCAGGACCGGGAAGGTCCTTTCATTCTTGTCAGGGCCCATTTCTGCGTGGAGTTCTAATGCAGCTTCAAAAGGACACATTTCATCAAGTGTTTGGCCACGAGTGAACTTAACTGGGAAATGTGCTTCAGCAGGCCTCCTGCAATGTGGGCAGACTGTTCCACCGAAATGAAGACGGGCCATTTGTGGATGGTTGTCGTCCTTCATTATTTTCTCCAAACAGTGGCTGAAGGTTGTAGCTTTGCGCTCCAGGCGACGCATCGCTGCATCGAGGGACTCACTTCTTTCTTGTGCGATGCGAATTATCTGCGAAAACATGTAGAGGACTTCTGTGCCGACATTGTCGCCTACTACTGCCTGTTCCACTTTCTCTAGAAATTCGGAAATGAGTCCTTTTGATTCTTTATCTTGCAGTGCACGATGCAGCGCTTCTAGTCCTCCTGGGTATTTGGCAAACTCGTCATCTGCAAACCCGGGATCTAGTTTGTGGATAAGTTCACCCACTTTGGCAGCCTCGTCTTTTTTTGAGGCACGTACGCAATAGAGTAGAGCGCTGTTTTTGTAAGCCTCCAGCTGAGTGAAATCCCCAGCAAAGGAGGGGACCTGCTTGGCCGATCCGTTATCGTCATTATCATTCGCCATGATGTTAAATTCAGCGTCGTTTAAAAAAAATTTCGTGGGAAAAGCTACAATGTAGATAGTTTGGTCTTTGTGCTTGGAAGCATCCTGGTAAGGGCTCTCCGCTACCAGTGTGAGAGATCCTGTTCCCTCTTGGTCCCTTGGACCGATATAATCATATCTCTCCCTACTCCATTCCTTCTTGGAGCTTGGTTTCACCAATGGTTTCCCTAAAGATCTTTTGCTTACCGAGTGATGACAATGGACAAAGACTCCTATTTCCTCCAGGAGAGACTCTCTATCTCTCGATGCCTCGTAGTGGCTTCCATGGTTCATATCAGCTTCTAACCGTTGAGCAACCATTCTGCCGCTGATGCGCATCCCTCTGGGATGGTCCGGAGCTCGATGAGCTCGACGGAATACCTTTCCACTTCCTGATCCTTGCTCCGAAGGATCGAGGACTTCCCAGACAATACTCCAGTTTATTGTCGTCAGCCAGTCATGAGGGTTTCAGTGAATTGTCAGTGATTGATTTCCCAGTGAGAGTGTCAATACGAATAAGGTTAAGATACCAGTGAATAACATACCAAAGTGAGTTAGTTAGTGGTAACAAACCAACAAACGATAATAACGATAACGGAAGACAAGCATACCAGTCAACGACTGAGACAGTAAATACCAAATGCACGCGTGTCCACGTGCAGACATATCATACCATCAAGCTACGCGTGGGATGAAGTGGCGTCGTGAGTTGTTTCTTCCTTTATTGTACATCGTTCACTTTCCACCTGTTTGCGCCTCTACCTATTATCCCAAGGATGTCTACTTCCCTTTTCTTCATCTCTCGCTCCCTTTGTCGCAACGTATTTGCCTTCCCTCGAGCATTCACGTGACCAGTATTTCCTACAGTGTTGTCTTAATGGTCCATGGCCCTCCCTCAATGAGAATCCCATTTGCGCTATTGATACCTTTCGCCAGTCCTCTCAGAGCGAAGCCTTATCTTCTCGCATTTACGTGCCGAGAGTAACCTGCCTTCATGTGCGAAGCCCTGGGTCCGTCACAGGGTTTCAGAGCACCAGGAAAAGCGCGCGCGCCGCTTACCATCGTCAGAGCCCCCCGAAGGGTAGACGCTACCTCTTGGCAATAAATGCCAGCGGCGTAGTTGAAACAATGGACAATCGTAACTAAGTTAGGGAGTCAGTTACAGAAAAAAGCCAAGCATAAGGGCGACCCGCTTCCCGTCAGAGGCTTTCTGCGATGTCACCCATAGGATGGAGCACGAAGCGACGACGGGATCGATCGCGGTGACACGTGTACACCAATAGAAGCGCAGCGTCTACGTGCGTCACGGCTATAACTAGAAGCATCCGCATAACTACAAAGATGAGAGTATGGAGGTGGAGCCGGTTTCTCTGGTAGGCGACGACTCCAAACACAAACACAAGAAGAAGGGCTGTCGAGTAATTTCCGACGGCTGGAGATCATCTCTGACCAATTCCGTCAGCTCAAAGGCCCGTCGAGGAGGTACCCACGAACGACATAGAATTGCCCCAACTTGATCGATTTGATGCATAAACGTCTCGAAGTCTGAGCCAACCAAACAAACCCAACCAAACAAACCCAACCAAACAAACCCAACCAAACAAACCCAACCAAACAAACCCAACCAAACAAACCCAACCAAACAAACCCAACCAAACAAACCCAACCAAACAAACCCAACCAAACAAACCCAACCAAACAAACCCAACCAAACAAACCCAACCAAACAAACCCAACCAAACAAACCCAACCAAACAAACCCAACCAAACAAACCCAACCAAACAAACCCAACCAAACAAACCCAACCAAACAAACCCAACCAAACAAACCCAACCAAACAAACCCAACCAAACAAACCCAACCAAACAAACCCAACCAAACAAACCCAACCAAACAAACCCAACCAAACAAACCCAACCAAACAAACCCAACCAAACAAACCCAACCAAACAAACCCAACCAAACAAACCCAACCAAACAAACCCAACCAAACAAACCCAACCAAACAAACCCAACCAAACAAACCCAACCAAACAAACCCAACCAAACAAACCCAACCAAACAAACCCAACCAAACAAACCCAACCAAACAAACCCAACCAAACAAACCCAACCAAACAAACCCAACCAAACAAACCCAACCAAACAAACCCAACCAAACAAACCCAACCAAACAAACCCAACCAAACAAACCCAACCAAACAAACCCAACCAAACAAACCCAACCAAACAAACCCAACCAAACAAACCCAACCAAACAAACCCAACCAAACAAACCCAACCAAACAAACCCAACCAAACAAACCCAACCAAACAAACCCAACCAAACAAACCCAACCAAACAAACCCAACCAAACAAACCCAACCAAACAAACCCAACCAAACAAACCCAACCAAACAAACCCAACCAAACAAACCCAACCAAACAAACCCAACCAAACAAACCCAACCAAACAAACCCAACCAAACAAACCCAACCAAACAAACCCAACCAAACAAACCCAACCAAACAAACCCAACCAAACAAACCCAACCAAACAAACCCAACCAAACAAACCCAACCAAACAAACCCAACCAAACAAACCCAACCAAACAAACCCAACCAAACAAACCCAACCAAACAAACCCAACCAAACAAACCCAACCAAACAAACCCAACCAAACAAACCCAACCAAACAAACCCAACCAAACAAACCCAACCAAACAAACCCAACCAAACAAACCCAACCAAACAAACCCAACCAAACAAACCCAACCAAACAAACCCAACCAAACAAACCCAACCAAACAAACCCAACCAAACAAACCCAACCAAACAAACCCAACCAAACAAACCCAACCAAACAAACCCAACCAAACAAACCCAACCAAACAAACCCAACCAAACAAACCCAACCAAACAAACCCAACCAAACAAACCCAACCAAACAAACCCAACCAAACAAACCCAACCAAACAAACCCAACCAAACAAACCCAACCAAACAAACCCAACCAAACAAACCCAACCAAACAAACCCAACCAAACAAACCCAACCAAACAAACCCAACCAAACAAACCCAACCAAACAAACCCAACCAAACAAACCCAACCAAACAAACCCAACCAAACAAACCCAACCAAACAAACCCAACCAAACAAACCCAACCAAACAAACCCAACCAAACAAACCCAACCAAACAAACCCAACCAAACAAACCCAACCAAACAAACCCAACCAAACAAACCCAACCAAACAAACCCAACCAAACAAACCCAACCAAACAAACCCAACCAAACAAACCCAACCAAACAAACCCAACCAAACAAACCCAACCAAACAAACCCAACCAAACAAACCCAACCAAACAAACCCAACCAAACAAACCCAACCAAACAAACCCAACCAAACAAACCCAACCAAACAAACCCAACCAAACAAACCCAACCAAACAAACCCAACCAAACAAACCCAACCAAACAAACCCAACCAAACAAACCCAACCAAACAAACCCAACCAAACAAACCCAACCAAACAAACCCAACCAAACAAACCCAACCAAACAAACCCAACCAAACAAACCCAACCAAACAAACCCAACCAAACAAACCCAACCAAACAAACCCAACCAAACAAACCCAACCAAACAAACCCAACCAAACAAACCCAACCAAACAAACCCAACCAAACAAACCCAACCAAACAAACCCAACCAAACAAACCCAACCAAACAAACCCAACCAAACAAACCCAACCAAACAAACCCAACCAAACAAACCCAACCAAACAAACCCAACCAAACAAACCCAACCAAACAAACCCAACCAAACAAACCCAACCAAACAAACCCAACCAAACAAACCCAACCAAACAAACCCAACCAAACAAACCCAACCAAACAAACCCAACCAAACAAACCCAACCAAACAAACCCAACCAAACAAACCCAACCAAACAAACCCAACCAAACAAACCCAACCAAACAAACCCAACCAAACAAACCCAACCAAACAAACCCAACCAAACAAACCCAACCAAACAAACCCAACCAAACAAACCCAACCAAACAAACCCAACCAAACAAACCCAACCAAACAAACCCAACCAAACAAACCCAACCAAACAAACCCAACCAAACAAACCCAACCAAACAAACCCAACCAAACAAACCCAACCAAACAAACCCAACCAAACAAACCCAACCAAACAAACCCAACCAAACAAACCCAACCAAACAAACCCAACCAAACAAACCCAACCAAACAAACCCAACCAAACAAACCCAACCAAACAAACCCAACCAAACAAACCCAACCAAACAAACCCAACCAAACAAACCCAACCAAACAAACCCAACCAAACAAACCCAACCAAACAAACCCAACCAAACAAACCCAACCAAACAAACCCAACCAAACAAACCCAACCAAACAAACCCAACCAAACAAACCCAACCAAACAAACCCAACCAAACAAACCCAACCAAACAAACCCAACCAAACAAACCCAACCAAACAAACCCAACCAAACAAACCCAACCAAACAAACCCAACCAAACAAACCCAACCAAACAAACCCAACCAAACAAACCCAACCAAACAAACCCAACCAAACAAACCCAACCAAACANAACCAAACAAACCGAACCAAACAAACCGAACCAAACAAACCGAACCAAACAAACCGAACCAAACAAACCGAACCAAACAAACCGAACCAAACAAACCTAACCGAACAAACCTAACCGAACAAACCTAACCGAACAAACCTAACCGAACAAACCTAACCGAACAAACCAAACCCAAGAAACCGAACCCAACTAACCAAACCCAACTAACCAAACCCAACGGACCAAACCCAACCAACCAAACCCAAGTAGCCTAGCCCTGCAACCCTAACCCAACCCAACTCATCTAGCGAACCCAACTAACCTAGCCCAACTAACTAACCTAAGCCAAGTAACTAACCTAACCCAGCTAACTAACCTAACCCAACTGACTAACCTAACCCAACTAACTAACCTAGCCCAACTATTAACTAACCTAACCCAACTAACTAGCCTAGCCCAACTCACTAACCCAGCCCAACTCACTAACCCAGTCCAGCTCACTAACCTAGCCCAACTCACTAACCTCACCCAATTCACTAACCCCACCTAACTCACTAACCTCACCTAGCTCACTAACCTCACCCAGCTCACTAACCTCACCCAGCAAACTAACCTCACCCAGCTCACTAACCTCACCCAGCTCACTAACCTCACCCAGCTCACTAACCTCACTCACCTCACTAACCTCACCCAGCTCACTAACCTCACCCAACTCACTAGCCCCACCCAACTCACTAACCTCACCCAATTCACTAGCCCCACCCAACTCACTAACCCCACCCAGCTCACTAACCTCACCCAACTCACTAACCCCACCCAGCTCACTAACCTCACCCAGCTCACTAACCTCACCCAGGGGGGCGCTCTGGCTGCGCTAACCTAATTAAACAACCTCACCCAACTCACCAACCCCGCCCAAAACAGTAACCTCACCCAACTCACTAACCTCACCCAACGGGGTGAAACACAGCTGACCCAACTCAGCTGACCAGGCCCAGCCGGCCTAACTGAACTAACCTCGGCAAACTATCCCAGCAACCAAACCAACCAAACCCAACGGGCCGCGCTGAGCTAACCTAAGTCAACTGACCCCGCGAAGCTGACAGAAATAAGATAAAGCCACCGAAGCGAAAAGCGCCGAACCAATACGCCCTAGCTGTACTGACCAAAGTCAGCCCCTAACGAAACTGGCCCAACCAAACGAGCCCAGCCCGACGAGGCGGCTCTAAATGGGCCAGCCGCACGTAACTAACTTTGCCCAATCAGTCTAACAAAGCAAGCCCAGGTCAGCGAGCTCAGGCCACCTAAACTAGACTCGCCTCGCCCCGCTCCCCTAAGCTGTCGGCCGCTCGCTGGGTCGGTCCACTCACAACCGCCGCAAAGTGGGAGCGTGGTTTAGCAAATTGGCCCGCTCTTCCTGCCGGCTGGACCTGATCAACAGGCCTGAGGCATTTTCGCTCCCCCCGTGCCGGTGCGCTTGGTAATTGCTCACCTGTTTGTTGCAGTCGGAAATCGTGGCTGCGCTCTCCGTCTACCTGACTGTCGCACACGAGCGGCTCTCAATATGCTGAAAAGCTTTTTGCGGAGCAAGAAGTGTTTAGGAAAAACCGAAGGAGCGCAAAGGCGATTGCGCAGCACCATGAGTCTGGTGGACTCGACAGCCAGTTAGGACTATTAACGACTTCGACTTGAAGGAAATATTAACGGCGCGAGCGCTTACGCACTCTGCTTTGAAGACCGGGTGACGCTGTTTTCATAGAGGCAAACAAAAAGGAAGTCGCATACGCACAGCGGAAAAAAAAGTTCAGACAAGAGATGAAGGTTCATGTCACAAAAGTCTCTGACATGTTCGACTGACACTTTTTTGATTCTGAATAGGCTTCATCGAGCGTTGTCGTCGCTCTTACCTATGGCGAATTTTTAGTTCTTCATAATTTTTTTCGAATTTTCAACTTGAAAAAAAAGCTTGTGCAACTTCCTTTCGGCAGAGGCGGTGCCCTACATCCGGCATACGGAGGTCGAAAAAATTAGAAAACATGAAAACTTGTAGATGATACTATACGAAGCAAAAACCACATTTTCCACCACTTGATACGATCGCCTTTTCATAGTCGGGTGCTGAGCAGTGGCACATTGTGAACGCTTTCGCGACGTTAAACGAAACGCAGGAAACTCGTAGTGAAGACAGCAAGCACCAGTGGGGTAGCCGAGCTAGACGGAAAAGTAGAAGTTTTGTAAATGAAGACGGCAAGCAGTCAGAAGGAGTCTTCAACTTGCAAAGGTGGAAAGAGCACCTTCTTAAGCGTGTACGTTGGGACTAATCTTCGCGCGGCCGAGTAAGAGTTAGCCTATTTGCGCGGCTGACTAAGAGTTAGTCTATTTTTGAAGTACGTATGAATCTGAATATGCTGATGATGTTGAGCAAGAGCAATTCGTCCGCGTCCGTTGCTCTTGTGTTCCTTGAGAGTGTGTTGTTCGAGATAGTACGACGATCAAATTGCTACCTCTTGCATTTCTTGCTCCTCGGATACGTAATTTATTCGCGAAAGACGCTAGAACTAGAAGAGACGCTATGTTGTACGCTATGTTGTAAGATCCAAATCGTGATCCAAGAAGCGGCTGTTCTTCAGCTCTTCAAGTTGACATGCTGCAGACGGCTGTCGCAACCGAGTAAGTGGAACTGTTCGCTTCTCTGAGCAGAAGTGTTCGCATCCAGGGTAGAATGTCTACCACATGATCATCAAGAATAGAATGTCTACCACATCAAAGGAACAAGGACAAGATCACTTTGTCTACCACATCAAAGAGATAAAGATGAAGTCGATGTGATTCTGTGAAAGATCGTCACTTTTACTGTGAAGAAAGATCGTGAATTCTGTGAAGATCCTACATTATTTTCGATTGGCTTACATTTGATTTCTTGCTCGCAGTTTATTTCTTTCCTTCTATCCCTTTTATACAAGACTATTTACCGCCTCTTTCCTCCTCGCGCTCCTATAACCACCTTGAATATCCCATTTATCGTACCTGAGAAAAAATGCATTGCAACTAAAAGTTCAATTCATGGTTTAGAGAGAAAAGATTGCTTCAATGTTGACACAAAAAGATCAAATGTCTGTATGTGTTTACGAATCGGGAGAGCAATAGATCGCTCCTTGTGTTCACACGCTGTATGTTTCCTTGTTTACGAATCGGGAGAGCAATAGATCGCTCTTTGTGTTCACACCGTGGAAATAAAGTAGATATACTTGTTCACACGCTTTGAAAACGCTACCCAGTTGTACGCATCAGGTTCTTGAAGATTTCTTTTTTTTATATTTCAGTTTTCTAGTTGTACAAGTACAGCTTCCTTCCGCGCAGTTCTTAATTTGTTCCACAAATGTAAAGTTGTTCTAGTTGTACCTGCTCTTGTTTATTGACAAATTTATTTCTTTCATCATCAACAGAATGACGACGTTCTTCGATGTAAACGATTTATTTGGGAGCGAGGCGCTTGGTGCAGGAGGACTAGGCTCGGCCTCTTCTTCTTCATCCTCGTTTAATAATAATGCAGGAGCACCAAATCTGAACCGAGGTGGTGGGCCACAAATCGGAGGAGCTTCTTCCAGTAGTAGTTCTTCGATTCCGAACCTGCAGCCTCAGAAAGAAGAGTTGAGGTGTCAGAACTGCGGATCCTTAGATGTGCAACTGGACCCTTTCAGTGGGGACAACTTATGTGGGTCATGCGGTGTCATCGTGCAAGAAAACCGACTAGTCGCAGAAGTTGGATTTCAAGAGGGAGCAGGAGGAAAAAAGGCGGTGATTGGACAGAGCATCACGTGGGGACCAGGAGGAACGGCAATTAGTGCAGCGCAAAGGAACATTAAGCCTTAATCTGAAAATGAAGATAATGGAAGATAGACAATTTTTAGCTCAGTTCTTTTTCGCAATAACCCATCAGTAACGTGTGATCTTCAGAGTCTGATAGTTAGATAGCTACACCTGTAGACCATCTTGAACGTTAGCTGAAAATACAATCGTAGCGCACCAGTGAGACAAACCAACAATACTGACTACAAGTTGACCACGCGTCTTTTTTACTTCCCGCATCTAATCCTGGCAGTCGAGACATCACTCTAGCAAGAGCAAAACGAAATGTAGAAGCCTTTGCGGGGAAGCTGAGAATTCATGGCGCTCATCAGGACCAAGCCTTGCGGATTTTCAACTTGGCAGTGGACAAGCAGTTCAACAAGGGCAGGAAGAACATGTTGCTAGCCGCAGCATGTCTCTACATCGTATGTAGAAGCAACCGCAGTCCCCACTTGCTCATCGATTTCGCGGATGCTTGTGAGGTAGTCTATTATGTTGACTAGTTACGCCAGAGAAGTTTTCTTGGGCGTTTCATCATGTGTGGTACCTATCTGAGTGCCAGCATCTCAGTATCGATATTTCCCAAGAACAGCAAATAATTTTTACAATCTCTCTCTCGACCATCAGTTTTCCGTGCGCGATATTGGGCAGACCTATATCAAGCTGGTTTCGGTCCTGAGTCTCGATGACCTAGTGAACGTGCCGATGATCGATCCAAGTCTTTTTATGGAGCGCTTTGCCTTTCGCATGGACTTGGGAAATAAGACGGGCACAGTCGCCAACACTGCAGTAAGACTAGTGCAGCAAATGAAAAGAGACTGGCTGCAAGAGGGAAGGAGACCGACTGGTAATTTGTTGATTTCTTGTATTGCTGTGTAAGTTGATGTTTTCCAGTATTACTTACTTGAAGTTCCTATGAATGCTAGGGGAGATGCCCTTGCTACATCTAGCTGGGAGCTTTGACAGCAGTGGGAGAAGTTTGCTGGCCATCTATTCTATCCTCGTATGAAGTGAAGAGAAATATATTTATGGGAATCATCACAGGTCTTTGTGGTGCAGCTTTATTGGTTGCTGCTCGTTGGCACGGTTTCGAGAGAAGTCCGGAACAAGTGGCAAATATCGTGATGATGGCAGAGAGCACTTTGCGAAGACGTTTGTACGAGATGCGAACCACCACAGTTAAGGCACAGCTTTCAGTCTTTTGCTTCTTCACATAGGTAAAAATCATAGTGCAGCGTAGAAGATGCGCGAAATCTGGATTCTTAGGTCTTTGAAAAAGAAGATGCGCGAAATCTGAATTCTTAGGTCTTTGAGTTTTTTTCATTTCTCAGAAATTAGTACTGGCTAGGCCGAAATTATTGCTTTACCAATGAAGCTATTTCAATCAGGATGACTTAGCAAGAATATTGAAATGAGCCTCAGTCCTTCTCTCCTCTAATCCATTTGCTGGCATGACGAAAGGCGAGGTAATGGCAGGAGAGGAGAAAGTGAGTCTGTGCTTGCCACCATGCGCGAAGCCAGCGATATTGAAGGCCCACATGGCTGAGCAAGCAGTCGCTTTGGCTCTCGAGTATCAACAGCCACAAGAAGCGCTGACCGATGGCAATCAGGGGGAGCAAGGCCAAGGTCTTGAGCAGGCACAACCAGGTGAGCAAATCGGAGGTGCAGAGAGTTCAAAAAAGTTAAGGCAGTCTCTCTCTCTATCGTAACTGTTTAGTAGTCTTGATGTTCTAATTGCAGGTTTCTCGTTGTATTTTCTGAGCTTATGCGCCTTTTCTACGGATGGGGCACGGCGTTCCTGGCGATCTTCATCATGTTCCCCTTAGTCTGTTTGTTTGTTTGTTGTCCGAATCAAGTGAAAGATGGACGACGGGGACTTGTACTAGAGAGAAGAGGATCAAGTAGAGTATGAGTGTTTGTAATCGTCATCCAGTATTGCAAGTTTCCAACTCTAAGAACAGCGGCAGATGCGAGATTTGGTACCTCAGGAGAGAGTATTCGGCACTTAGCGGCAGACCTGGAGAACGTGGTCGGCGCAGCAGCGGCAAAAGATGCTGCTTCCTCAAAAACAAGTGGTGCCAATCCAACTCCCACCTCAGCCCTCGGCGAAGAGACCACTTATGACGTAGATCACGCGCATCTCTTCGACGTGGACATGGGAAATTTGCCAGGTGGCGACGTTATCCCGCAAAGCCATGCGGCCAGCGAATACGACGCGGAACTCAGAGCAGCACTGATTGAGAGCGGCGATGTGGGTGAGGTCGAGGAATCCTTGTCGGATGTGGAGGTGGACGAAGCATGTCTGCACACTGAAAACGAGGAGAAGTCGAAACGCGCAGTCTGGCGTGAAATTCACAAAAACCAACTGGAGGAGATTCATTATAAAACTTATGGCAGGACAAGTATACGCTTTTGTAGAGTTAAAGTGAGATAAATATAGTATCCATCTTTTTCGGCATCTCGGTACCCTTTTCCCTTGTATTATTCCTATGAAATGATACAAGGGTAGTAAAGGGGGCAAGGTGAGGGGGCCGAGATGCAATCTAGCAGACTCTAATAGAGGACTCAAAACTTCTTCTGATCAGTAGTGTTTCGTAGCCGATTCAAGACTTCTGATGTAAACGTAAACGACGTCGATTCTGTGAAATTTTTCTAGGAATCTACGACTTAGGAATCTACCCCTCTCTCTCTCCCTCTAGAACCACCAAGCCCTTTCTAATCCCCATTGAAGCGTCAGCAGGAGCGAGAGAAAAGAATAGCTTTGCAGACTGAGAATAGGAGACTAGCACTCACGGACGGTTACGGGATCAACACGGTTTCAAGTGCAGACCTGCTAGACGGCGTCCCATCCTTAAGAAAGCGGGATATGATTTGACCTTCTTGACTTGATTCATGAGAGAAAGAGGTTGCAACCAAGTTCCGTCTACCTGTTTCACTCTTATCGTGATGAGAGTGCACAGGAAATCAACAAAAGAATTGGACTCAAGGTGAGACACTGACTTCAGGTAGTCTTGGGAAAAAGACCATCTCTTTCTCTATGACTAAAGAAGCTCGCTAATGTTTTCATCAGCAGCAAACAGTACAGACGGATTAAAAGGAGCATAATTTTTTGACTAAAGTACTAGATCTCTAATTTTTTCAGCAAACAACACAGACGGATTCGGCGATGCGAACCTTGGAGGTCCAGCTCCCAAAAAGAGAAAGCAATTGGGAAAGCGTTCTGAGACGGCGAAAAATTTGAAGGAAGCTGCGAAGGAGCATTTTCACACCAGTAAGATCGCAGAAGCCAAATTCAACCTCGATGAATGGGATTCGTTATTTCAGTGAAGAAGGGGATATAGTTGATTTCACTATAAGAAGATGAGATAGCCCATTCCACTGATAGATGTCTCGTGATTTCGGTTGTTGCTATGAAGAAGAAAGGAGCTCCGCGGAAGATTTTGATAGAACAATAGTGAAGACTCTCAGTAGATGAATGGGGCTCTTATTTGAGGCAATCCGCCAAATAGAATCACATCATCAAGGCAAATTCAACTTCAATCAATGGGGTTGGTTATTTCAGTGAAGCAGGGGAGAAGATAGTTGCCTCTTTATTTCCCGTGGTACTCTGAAGAAGAAAGGATCTCCGCAGAGGATCTCTACATTGCGATAGTGAAGACAACACGTAGAAACCATGGTCTGCAGAAGTGTGCCTAGGAGTGGAGCCGAAGCTCCTCTAGGTCTCAGACACAAGCTGCAAAGTAGTTCTTAAGTGACCGACCAAATAATACATCGCTGGTCGTACCCCCTCTAGGTACTGAAATGACATAGATCTAATTATCATTTAGACGAAATTTCTCTCTAACGAACTCTCTGTAGAGTATCAACTCTCTGTAGGGCACCCTTATCACAAATCTCTCAACAAGAACAACATCAAATCTTTTCGCTCTATATCAATCTCTCATCTTATTTCCTTCCTTTTACAATTTCTTACACCTATCACGCACTCACAAGAAGCATAAGAATGAATTGACTGCTGCTTTCCTTTCAATGAAGCTCGACAACGCATAGATGATGTCAACCTGGGACCTCAACATGAACGGATGTACCTCAGCGCACATGAACTGATGTTTTAGCGTCATGTTCTCCTGGTGTTCAGGGAAATAACTACCTGCTGAGTGAATGGAATTGAAGTATGTCTGTATGTGTGTCTGCATGTGTGTCTGTATGTATGTATGTATGTATGGACCAGAACTGGGAGGGTACCGGTACTAGAAGGGGTGGGAAAATAAGGGCTTCGACAAAAAAGGTAGAATTATCGATAAAAAAGGTAGAAGTAGAGGAAACGCAAAAGGTAGAAATCGAGAAAAATAGGAGCCTTAGAGAACCAAAAAAGGTGGAAAAAAGGTAGAAAAAGACGCAAAAGGGGCTTGGCAGGAGGTCGCAGCAAAAGGACGAAGGGCAACTTCTACAGAAAGAAGGGCTTGTCCATCTTACTTGCATATGCACGCACACTGGGGGGGGGCGGGGGGATCGCAAAGGGAGGGAGCGCACCGCAAAGCTCCTGCTGCGGGGGGGGGGCGGGGGGGTCGCAAATGGCGGAAGCGCGCCGCGAAGCTCCTGCTGCCTGGCAGTTGCCCGCGCGCCTGCCTCTGGCGGGTGCGAGGTACTGCGGCAAGAGCGGGAGAACATAGAGAAACGGAAGGTGCAGCAAGATGCGCCAAGCCTGAGGGACCGGCCGCAGCTTGGTGGCAATCCTGCCAGGACACTGCGCGGCCAAGCGCGCGCGGCTCCCCACCGGGCCCGGGCGCGCATTGCACAAGCCACCGGGGCGCTGCGTTGGCAGTGAGTGGGGTGGAAGGAGCAGCCTACAAGAAGGGCCAAGGTCAGGCCCCCTATTTTCCGGGCCCCTTCTGATACCGCGGCCCCAGTTTTTCCCGGGGCCATGTTGGCCCCAGTATTTCCGGGGACCCCGCCAGAACTATAAGGAACCCCGCGGAAAAATAAGGACCCGGGATTTTTGCGGCCCCGGTCCGATTAAAGGGGGAAAAGCACAGGGGCCCTTATAATACAGGGGGCCCAGTTTTTCCGGTCCATGTATGTATGTATGTCTGTAGGTATGTATGTATGTATGTCTGTATGTCTGTATGTATGTCTGTATGTTGAGTGATCAAAAGTGCAAAAAGCAAAAAAGATGCGGTTATTGGGGTTTGTATGGACTCAGAAAAATCGCCCAAAGGGAAGCGAGGAACAGAATCAGGCAAGCTGTCAAAAGACTGAGGTAAAAATGGAGCAAATCGGACGGAATCATTGGGAAACTGTATCGGTTTGAAACGTAGGAGAAAAGTGAGATTTTTGAAACCGAAAATTGGCTCCCCGTCCACACTCTAAACCTTGTTGTAAGTACCACATTGCAAAACTTAGAACCCACGACCCCTTGTAGCAGTATTTTTTCTCCACATGAGAATTCAGTAGAGCCTGATATTCAGCCGAGTCTGTCCCAGTAAGAATCTGTAAGTGCTAAAAGTAAAAAGGATCTTTACAGTCAATCTAAGTAGTTAAGTTTATCATCATTCTCAAACAATCTCCTAATGCTGCTTCCAGAAGTATATATTTGGTTAGTCGACTGCAATATACACATTCTCCACCCATTTAGGAACTTCAATCAAAATCAACACCACAAATAAGAAAAACAAAAAATGTCCTCACGCTGCGCCCGTCTCTGTCCTGTAATAAGGAGTCTGCTCATCTCATGCAAATAAGATTCTTGACTATCTAAGGATCAAAAGCATACTTGGCTAGTCGAGCATCAGGTGATTGTGGAAAAATTTTGGTGCAACAGTTTATTTGTTGCAAAACAGATGGGTGACAGGACGGAGGACGAATATGGACGCAAGTAAAATACAACTCTCTCACTTCTACAAGTAAGTAGTACTACTTACATGACATCACAGAGGCTACTAGAGCTACCACGCGAAACGAGCCGGGGTATGTGGTAGCTCTTCGCCAAACACGGATGCAAGTTGTGTGGTAGCTCTGGCACAAACACAGATACAACGAGTTGTGTGGTAGCTCTGTAAGGAAGACACATTGTGCGCTGCCGACACGAGATATAACTCGCTTTGTGGTAGCTCTGACACGCACAACGAGTTGTGTGGTAACTGAATGCAACGCGCTTTGTGGTAGTTTTAGCATGAACAACGACTTGGGTGGTAACGACAACAGACTGCAACGCGGTGTGTGGTAGTTTTAGCATGAACAACGAGTTTGTGGTAGCCGAATACAACGATTTGCTTGGTAACGAGGTAGTACAGCGAGTTGTGCGGTAACGGTCACAGATACAGCGAGTTGTGGACACAGACACAAAGAGTTATGTGGTAACGGTCACAGAGCCAACGAGTTGTGGACGTATATACAGCGAGTTGTGTGGTAACGGTCACAGAGAGTACAGCGAATTGCGTATTGTCTCTTGGGTATTTTCCCGGTTATTCAATGGCAATTATTGGCAGCTCAATCACTTGGATCGTCGAAGCTTGATCAAGATGATTGGAGGAGTTGTTATGGCCAGCTTTTGTTCATGTTTCGAAGTGAATTTTTTAATGAATGGCATCAATTGAAGCACACTCTAATCAAGTACGAAACGCTATCCCTTCGGTTGGTTTTGCGTCCTCTGCGAAACCTTGGAGCCGCGTAGAGGCCTGGAGCAGGATGATAACTTTCCTGTCAGCATCGTTGCTGGTTGCGCTTCTCGTTTTTCCAGTACGGGAGGTAATGATAAACATGATTATATTGTTATTGCACCAGGAGGATCCCATCAGCATGAAACTTCATTCACCATGCATGGTAATGATTTTTTTGATACTTTTTTTTAGTATTCTGAAAATTGCCTTGCATGAACCAGGTATTGGGTCACAGGCAATGCATAGCCGAAGTGAATGGGAAATCGGAGGTCTTTCGGCCATCGAAACTTGGCATGCCGTGCCCTTGCAGCTATTGCGTGAACCTCAGCGTCCCCGCGGAGGAATTGCGGAGTGACGGTAGCCGTCTCGACACTCACAGTCATTGCGTCATTCCCGGCCCGGAGGATTACTGCGCATCACGGATGACAGGTTCACAGCTGAAAAGATTCGACATGCGTGGCAGAAAAGCACATGAATCCAATTTATTCGATGCGGGCGAAATTCGTAACCGATTTTGCGGCAACAAAAATATGTACGAGAACATGCATATTGACGTCTGCAACCCAGAAAAAATTTTCGCCGTGTCTACCACAGTCCGTGCGGAAGAGAATAAGTGTGGGCCGCAGCAGATCGGAGGTAACCCCAAAGTCGCTTCGTTACGGCGTTCAAGATAAGTCATCAGTAAGCAATTATCATTATGATTCGTAGAGCAAGGGCAATTGGTGTAGCTGTACTAGCACCAAGCATGTTCAAGGACTCCGCAGGAATAGACTTTAATAGTACTGTTGTACTTTTATATAGATAACTGACGTAAGCGTCAATTTTTTCGTCGTCTAAACTTCCACAAGACTACTGTCGCAAAAAACTGCCAAATCGGGATCGAAGGCTTGAATTCCGAGAAGGGCAGCTGCGTAGCGCAAACAGCAATTGCTAGCCAAGCGCCTTCTGTTGTTCCTTTCGGTTTTTTTTTGTCGACGCTTATCAACAAACCGGGTCTGTCTTACACCTTTCTGAACGTGTTCCTGGAAGCGTCGGCGGAAGCGCAACGACCGGGGGTTGACCAAGGAATTATTATGGAAGGCGTTCGTGGTGCAGGACTTATAGTCTACTTTCCTCTTTCCTATTTTGATACACCGATAAGTTTGACGATGACCAAAACGAAGTGTGTGAAGCAGGTTTCACTCTTTCTCTGAAGGATCCCTTTCAATGAATGTGTGGCCAGCTTCTCGTGGATGAAGAACTTTCAATGCGAATCGCTGTCTGTAAACTAGGGATATGAGTAGAACAACCTCAGACCTTTACTATTGATATCTATCTATCTCCCCCTCACCGAATGTGGGTTGTCGTTGGCCCGTTTTGTGATCCTCACATGTGCAAATCCACCAAGTGCTGGTCTGAATCATGGTGTGAAAGAAAAAATTGTTCCCCGCTTTTAGCGCACAGATGTGCTGCCCAAGAAGTTTCTGCCCACTCTGTCCCCTCTTCATTTTCTAGAATATCGTCATGAATGCGGACGCAAAACTTGTGCTGCTGCGAAGTCCGCAATATTGCTGTGCAGCTCAGGGACCTGGTCTACCGTGCTTTGACCCGAAGCTAATTAAGAACTGCTTCACCGAGGCATTCAAAGCGCACGTGGAATTATGATCAAGTCGTTCATAGTGGCAACGCACGTACCTCAAATGATCTGGACATCGTGCAAGGGTTAGAATCGTCCTTTTCTTTGCGTAGAGTCTCTTCAGCATGGATTCTCAGAGAAAGGTGCGCATTGTCTCATGCTGTCTTGCTTGATTCTTTGAGCTTATAATCCTCACTTTAATTTGCAACGCCCTTCGGCAATTTATCGACGCCTTCCGGTTGTCTCACTTCGTGGACTACACAACAATCAAATACTGGGTACACATGGCACGGCACGGGGTGCAGATAGAGATAACACCGAAAGCGAATCCGACAGGTAAAGGACCAGTTTTCGTCAAACTGGATCCCGAAGCTTACCAGGAAGCGCAGACGCATGGGTACGAGTGGCAATGGGGGTCCGAAGGCGCTGAAGATCTTTTTTCCGGCCCGCATACTGTAGCTCAGCAGCTGCAACAGGGGATGATGTACTATGTAGGTGGTGGAAACCTCTTCGACCTGATGGCAACGACGCGCATTCCAACCACGAATCATGGTGTCATCATCCCTGGGCGACGTGTGAGTGGCACCAGCGAAGCAAAATGCGATGAATACACCTTCGTTGCGGAGCATCCCAAATACTACAAGAATTTGTGCAACTACTGGCGTCTTCTGCGGGACGGGGCGCCGAACCCTTCCACGGAAAATAAACCATACCGCATTTTATGGACAGGTCCTTGCTACGCTATGTGAACTGTGTTATTTGAGTCTACAGTAATTAGATTTGACAGGGGACGACAGGACATCTAATTATTTCAGCAGAAGAACGAACTCACTCTAAATCTCGCTCTCCTCGCTGGGCAATCAGCGGGTTCGATGATCATGTCGGAAAACGTCAATTTTCTGCACTTCAGGCTGTCCGGTGACCCGCCTCCTCATATCATACAGAATCCTGAGGACAACCAAGGCAAACGTTACGGGTAGTTTTTCATTATGTCCTATTTGGTACGCCATTGAGAAAACCCTTCACATTCGAAAGGAGGAAGGCGACCACGGATGAACTTGGGGCATTATGATGAAAAGTTACCTCTAAACCCTCGCGCCCGCCTACTGGGAACACCAGAAGGGCGACGGAAATAATGAGAACTTTTGCCCTGGAGTGCCGCAGCTTCCTGAGAAATGTGACTATTTTCATAGCGACAATTCATATGGCGACAAGTATGTTACCATAGCTCATCTTGCGAAGATACGATAAGGACTTAATCTTCTCAGCTGACCATGAAACCCACTCTGCACTCCTAGAGGTGCAAGGGAATTCAAGCATTTCTAGTGTTGATAAGAGCCAGTTGTTGATTACGTACAAGACACGAGAAAATACTGCGGCGTTTTCCACTATAAGATACTTACGTGGAATCTGTAACTACTATCTTCGCTCTAATTTATTGCGCAATTCGTTACTGGGGCGCAAGGTTTAAGGACCTGTCGCATGCAACAGCAGGTGGCTTTAGCATCTCCCAGATGGACTCCCCGTCAGCTCTTGCAGAAAACAGGGGAACCCGAAGCTTCAGGCATCACCCCCAACCTGGCGCCGTGTGAACCAGCGTGCCTCGAAAAATGCGCATCTGCGTCGTTTTCATGTGACGACTTGACGTCTTTGCTCGTTGGTGGATCTACGAATCTGGGCTTCGGCTGCTCGCATCACGACGTCTCAGTTCTGAGTAACAATCCGCGTGAGTGGGACTTGGCCGAAGCTTACACTACTTTAGGCTGGATTGGCGGCGACCTGAGTCTGCGTCCGCACGCGTGCAGAAAAGAGATTAGCATTTCCACCGCGGTAAGTAGTATATGGAGCAAATCTTTCTGATATTGTAACGAACTTCGTGAGGGCCTAACAGATGCTGGCCTGATAAGCTAAGATACGCAAATCTTCTTGCCCTCATTCAACCAAGAAGATGATACAATTGACCCGTCATCTTGGGTTCCCTGCTAGATCATCGTTTCTACAAAGTGGAAGACTTATCATTGATTCATTACTGCATGTCGGAATCTTTCATTTCGCAAATGAAAATCAGGGCGTACATTCGAGCAAAATGGAGCTAAAAGCAACGTACAAACCTGATGAGTACCCGATGAAGGCATGGCTAGCATCTAAAATGGTGTCACCAGCAGTTCCGATGTTCGTTTACGCAGATGGCTCGGTGTTGATTGGCATTATGCTCGGGTGTTTTTCACTAAAGTTTGCTAAGTTTTGAGAATTTGAAGTATCTTTTAAACGATTGGAATTCCTCATGGTGCTCTCCCATCAAGCAAGGCGAAGCGGAGCTGGGCTTCCTTTGGGCATCCTTTTTTCCTCTTGAAGAGCATGAAAGTGAACGGGAAGTCGAGAAATAGAATATTGAAATTGACCACACTCTAATGTGAAATGGAACAACGACGGTCATCGCCAGTTGCGTTTATCGATAGGGAATGCCGATTTTGATTTGCTTACCGATGTTAAGGCGTAGTAGAGTGTATAGGGATATCGCATCAGCAGTTGCGAGTGATGGATCAACTCATAGGTTGATTGCTTGATTGACTCACCATTTCTGCCTGCCCCCTCCTGGCTGATAGATCATTCAGTAATACCTGCCAAATTCCATGGATGGTGAACATGAAGATCGCGATGGTAGGAGCAGACAACTCAGTCATTGCGTGTACAAACAGTGATTGTTTTTTTCAGCATTTTGTATGTTCAAGCTTCATGACTTGCCTGCTCTAACAAATGGGACTCAGACGAATCCGACACACCTCGTGTAGTTATGAGCACATTTATTAGGCGTTGGATGACGTGCTGTACAGAATCATCTTATTATTTTGTGTCCTAAGATCAGATGTTTAGAACTTGTCTCGTCTAGTTCGCCTAGAGACATTACTGACATCGGAACTAGTCGCTCTTTTTGCGAAAGCCAGTGAAATACTTGTGCTAAGTGACTGCGTGCTCTAATATTTCGGGAGCGCCCTTACGGCCATTTTATTACTAGACTTCAGCGCCCGATAGCTCTCCCTCCACTAGAATCCTCCACCTCCTTCGAGCATTTCCTTCGCCAAGACGCGCCTCCCCCGCTCCTCCTCCGCCAGCTCGCGACGCTTTCCTGGCGAAGTGATCCGCGCCAGAGGAGTCGGAACAGAAGCGCCGCGGAATTTAACAGAGGAGGTTTTTGAGATGTCTCAAGGTTTGTCTGCTTTTGAATTTAGTGCAGGGCTTTGGATTGGGAGCCTTGAGCGCGGAGCCCCGCGCGTAAGTCTTTGAGGTGGAGAATTAGGGCGAGAGTGATGGAAGCTTTTGGCTTGCAGCTTGAAGCCCGCGGCCGCTTTCAGTGTGAAGATTTGAGCTTCAGCAAAACTCGAGGCGTAGAGCTTCGGGCTTGGCGCTTTGATTTTGAAGCTTTGGACTTGCAGGCTGAAGCGTTGGACCCGAGCGAAGTTGTGGGCTTGAAGGGTTTGGCCTGGGGTCTTGGGTCTGAGATTTTGGGTCTGAAGTTTTGGGCTTATAAGATCTTGGATCTGGGGCTTTGGGTTGGAAATGTTGGGCTTCAGGCGCTTGGTTTGAAGTCTTGGCTTTGAAATTTTGGGCCTAAAGCCTTCCTTGGGCCCGAAGTTTTGGGCTTGAAGTTTGGGGCTTGAGGCCGTGGGCCTGAGGCTTTGGGCTGGGGGTTTTCGATCTGAGTTCTTGATCTTGAAAAATTTGAGAAGTTTGAAACTTAGTTTTGGTTGACAAAGTCAAAACTTTGCGGCTTTTGCGCTCTGGGGTTGAATTCGCTGGATTTGAATTTCTCAAGTCCCGGACTTGGAATTCTCAAATCCCGGACCAAGTCCCAAAGTTTTCGATTTTAAACATTTTGTCTGAGGGTCCGCTTCTTGGCTTCGAATTTCTCAAACTTCGAAGAATTCCGCGCTATTTTGTCGCTTTGGGACGGATTAAATTTGCTGGATTTGGGTTTCTCCATCCCAAAATTTTTCATTTTCGACGGCTTCCCTGAAATTCATTTTCTTGGCTTCGAATTTCTCAAATTTCGAAGCCTTCTGCGTTATTTTGTCGCCTTGGGATTGGGTTCGGCACTCGCTGGGCTTGGATTCCTCAAACCCCAAAACTTTCGACTTTAAGCCGCTTCGCTGAGATTCAATCTCTTGGATTTGAATTTCTCAAACTTCGAAGCTTTCCACGTTATTTTGTCGCTTTTGGATTAAATTCGCTGGATTTGAATTTCTCAAACCCCAAACTTTTTAACTTTAGAAATTTTTTCTGAAATTCAATTTCTTGGATCATGAGTTCGAGGGTTCCTGCGTTCGTGAGCTTGTGGGCCCATGAGATTACGGGCGGAAGCTCATGAGTTTACGGACATAGGTGCGCGGGTTCATGCGTTCGTGAGTTTAGGGGTTCGCGAGTTCATGGGTTCGCGAGGTTGTGGGTTCATGGGGTTATGGAGTAAGTTCTCAAGTTCGTGGGTTCCGGGGTTCGTAAGTTTGTGAGTTTGCAAGTTCGTGAGTTCTTGAGTTTATGCGTGCAGGTGTTCAGGGGTTTAGGGGATCAGGGGTTTAGAAGTTCAGGGGTTTGGGGGCTCATGCGTTCAGGGGTTCAGGAGTTCCGGGGCTCAGGGGTTCGCGGGTTCCTGGGTTCATGGGTTTGGGGTATGGAGGTTTTTGTGTCGGAGGTTCAGGGCTTCGGCGTTGGGGGGTGAGTTCATGGGTACAGGGGTTTAGGGGTTCAGGCGTTCAGAAGTTCAGGGGTTTAGGAGTTTAGGGATTTAGGGGTTTAGGAGTTCAGGGGTTCAGAGGTTTAGGGTTTCAGGGGTTCACGAGTTCACGGGTTTACGAGTTCATGGGCTCGCGGGTTCCTGGGTCCCTGGGTTGTGGTTTGTGGTTTGTATCTCGGAGGTTTGGGGCTTGGGAGTTTTTTTGTCGGAGGCGGAGGGTTTGGGTGTTGGAGGTTCGGGTGTTGGAGGTTGAGGTTTCGGATGTGAAGTGTTTGCTGAATTTTGTTGCTCTTAATATTGCAACCGACATCGTATGGACAATTGTTTTTCCTTAATTTACAGCTGGTACTAGGGATTAGGTATCTTCTAGCCTGACCCTTCACCAGGCACATCAAGCGATTAGTCAGGGTCCCGTGGGACTCTTATCTGCTCTAACGAGTCGAAGCATGGCACAACAACCCCGGTCATTCCATTTACATCTCGCCCCCCGAAAGCTATGAGCATTTTAATTAGACGTTTGATGACGGGCATAAAGACTTTTTAACTTTCTAGTCTTTCCCGTAACTTGAACGTCTTTCTAGTAATTCCGATCTCTAAAGGTCCTGCTATTTTTCTCGTAGTATCTCTCAAATCAATTCCATCGATGGGTAATAATAAGATGGAAATACTAGAAGCAAACAGCTCAGCCATTGCGTGTACAGTCAATGCTTGTAGTATTTGGGATTTTGTATCTTCAAGTTTCACGACTTGCCAGGTATGAAGCTGCTCTCTGCTCTAACAGGGTAGAAAAGATGGAGCTGCGGTCTGTTAGTAGTGAGGAAGCCGAACAAGACGTTATGGGCATATTGATTAGAAGATTGCTGACGTTTATCGGCACCTTTTTAATTTGCCTTCCAGAATTTATTAGATATTGAAAACTTATGCATTGCGCAGCGGCTTCTCTGCTACTCGAGCTAGGTTACTTACAGATTCGCTTGTGTTGTGAAAGCAGGCATGTCACTGAAACACTTGTTGCAAATTTCTATCTGCTCTAAGCATCCACCAGGGCCTCGACCAGGTTCTATGCCATTCACCCCGAAAGCGCGTGGGAAGCAGGCTTCCTTCCTAGAGGCCGTAGACGTGGATCCAATCGCGGAACCTCCTGAAGCCTCGACTTCCGTCTCAAAGCCAGAGCTGGAATCGAATTCCCAACCAAAGGCAGAGTTGGAATCCAACTCCTTTCTGGAGTTGCTGACGCCGACCGATGGTTCCCACGACAAACCGATTGAGCGTCACAGTGTTCATCTTATGACTAACGTACAATAGGGGTCGACCTCATCATGTAGTAGAAGTGACAGTAGTAGTGCTGGTAACCACTAAGGCCTAAGCCCTAATCCCTACATCACAGTTGATCTGTTGTTCTAATCATCAGATACACGCTGCTAAAAAAGGTTGTAGACAAAATGAAAATGTCCAACTACTTATTGCTACTTCTAGTGCTAACCGTATTATTAGTTTTTAAAGAACTTCTCTACAAGAAGTGTCTTCTAAGAGTCTGCATCAGGAGGACGAAAGTGCAGAAACGGACGAGGTGGATGAGTTCTACGAATAAGGATTGTGAAATGTTTGATACACTGAAAAGAATTTGATACACTGAAAAAACTAGACGACCTTCATCATCCGTGAACTGTTATAATAGTCTAATTCTCACAAACCACAAAGTTATCGGTAGCTTAGAAGTGCTACTCGGGATGCCAATCAATCAATCAATCAAACTACACAAACTTCATCATCCGTGTAGTGTTATAATACTCTACTTACCTCCTTCATCCAAATTACATACTTGGAGCGCATAAGACCGCACAATCGGCCACAAATCTACGCATATCGGAGGAGCCACACACTCGACCCCTGTAGAATAACTAACCTAATACACAATGTAGCCGCACATTCGACCCCTGTACCTAATACACAATATTGCATAACTACTACTCCTAGTACTACTACTCCTACCCCTCCTACTACTCCCCCTACTCCTGCTACTCCTACTACTCCTGCCACTCCTCCTACTACTCCTAGTACTACTCCTACTAATACGGACCCTACTGTTTAACTACTACTGCTACGAATCCTTCTACTCCTACTACTACTAATACGAACCCTACTACTCCCACTGCCCACATCCCCCTCTAACATTTGGACGCTCTCGGAATGGGAGTGTAGTTCGGGAGGAGCTTGGAATGGAGGTGGAGGAGTGGAGATAGGGGGTAGAGTTCAGGAGGAACTTGGGATGGAGATAGGGGTTGTAGTTCGGGAGGAACTTTAGATTTACATAGGGGGTAGAGTTCGGGAGGAACAAAGAAGGGGCTTGAGCTCTTTTAGAATAGGCTGATGCTTTTTTAGAAGGAGTTATTGCCTTTTTTTCTATTGAGTGATGGGGATGAGAAGGACGCACGGAGAATCTTTTCCCTTTCGATTGACGTTAATTTGAGGGGGTGTGTTGAGGAGTCTCTTCTATAGGGACGATTTAGGGATGGATAGAAGGTGCTCACATTCCTATTCTTAGTAGGTGGTTGATAGGTAAGAGGTCTTCGATAGGTCACGGGCCGATCATCTATGGGTAGCATCCTAGGTCTTGTTGTAGGAAAATATCAATATGTTTTCTGTGGTGGGACCATGTTTCCGTTTCCCTGTGGGCCATAGGATGAAAGGAAAGTAAGACCTAAGGGGGAGTATTGAAATGGAGTTGCGCCTCATGCCTAGAAGAGGGTAGTGGAATTACATAGGAGGCTGCCTGAGTTGTGGGGCTCGTTTCTTAGCAGATTGGGCCTAGCCCATTGTCCTCTAGAAGAGTGAAGAAACCTGCCGCAGTGGGGCTCGTTTCTTAGCAGATTGGGCCTAGCCAATTGTCCTCTAGAAGAGTGCCGCATAAGAACCTGAGACTAAGATGACTTGTCATCTAGAGAAGGAGCGATGCTGCTCAAGTACCATAGAAGTGATCATGCTTCCTAGGACGTACAGGTGAATGCGGTGTGATAATGTTTATCTTTCCACGGACGCTGAAATGCGCTGGACAACAACTTAAGTAAATATCTTTTTGTTTGCAAACTTTTCACAGAATACTCATTGAATCACAATTTTTGGCAGTCAAGATTGTTATTGTTTCTTCAATACCAAGATTAAATCTAGCGAACAAGATTAAAAATTTTGTCAGTCTGTTTTCAACAACCAATGTTCGAAGGTCACTTTTCCATTTCAAATTAAATTAACAAGTTACAACTTATAGCAATCATCAAGTCGCCTCTCATCGGCTAAATATCGATGAATATCCAGCAGAAAACGAAAATGCTTATTCAACACAGTTAAATGAAACGCTCTTCCGAGGATAGCACCTCGAACTAACTATTTTTGACAACGTTTACAAAGAACAACACTTACAATGACCACCTTTTTCATTATTCACACTTACAACGGTCAATCCGTCACAACATTACTTTTTTTCGCACAAACACAAGTAGTACAACGAACTTGAAGCACGACAAAATATGGGTCAAAAATATCTATCAAATGTAAAGAATCAAAGAACACCAAGCAAGTGTAAGGCAAACATCATCAAAGTAAGGCTTTTTATGCACTAAAACTGTCTTCAACATCTCAACATTTCCAGTACGCAAGCAGTTTCATTCAAGCAAACAGGATTTTTCTTGCACAGGATTTTATTGGTGTATAGATGAGAAATGACCGAATTTCACATATCCCGCATAAAAATGAGCCTCTTAATTGAGTATGCTGCACACATAAATAGAATGGATGGAGGAACAAGATTGCTGCAAGAGCCTGAAGAAGATTTTCACTGGGATGGTCTGCGTTGCCTAAAACGCGTCGGGGCAAAAAAATGGCTTCATGTTTAAAGACACAAACCTGACTTTTCACCTTGCATCATACACGGAAAGCTATATGGAAAGCCTTCATATGGACCTATAGTTTGAAATTCGAAATCTGTTGTCGAACAGTGGTAGCGCAGCTCTGGAGACAGGCAGTTTTACTAGTTCTAGAGAGAGAGAGAGAGCAAGAGAAAGAAGGCTCAACCTCAACCTCCCAGAGAGAGCAATGGAGTAACAATCACAACTACTAGGTACCACTAATGCAACTACTAGTACTAGTACTAGTACTAGTATACCTGAGTCAGGCGAAGAAGAATCCGGACAAAAGAGAAGCATCGGTTGGAGAGAGGGACGAAAGTGGTATAAAAGGTATGTTTGTGATGTCTCACTTCGGTTGAGCATATGTGGAGCTCCTGCTGGATGGTTTCTTTCATCTCGGTCTTCCGTACTTCTTGCTATGGCAACAGTAAGGTGGAAGAGAACACTGATGTTGAAGCCGTACCTGCGGAAACCTTCTACCCCTTTGAATGCCTATCAGTATTTGATGCCAATAGTTGTGATCTGAAGCCTCAATACTGCATTTATTGTGTTGTCCCCCAAATGAGGCACTGCTATAAAGACAATTGTTTTTCTGCATCATGGATTGAGATAGCGTTCTTGTATCATCATCTACTACACTTTTTCGAGATCTGCAAACGACGCGCTTCCCCTGAAGCATGAGGTAACCAATATGTTGTACATTCACGATCTTGTAGGTCTGAGGTGGCTATTTCTTCTAGAAGAATAGATGGTGTGGTCGAAAAGGCCGCGACAGAGCGGCCGGCGGACCTCTGGCGCATAATCATACGCGGCAAGTGCAACCTCAGCATCACCGCCTTTTATCAGAAAGCGAACGCTTCTGAGAGGATTCTCGCTTCGACGCGCTGAGTAGGACTAGGAGGCAGTATTATTTTAGGAGCCAGTCTTGTTGGAGCACAAGTTCCTCGTGCAGTGCAGGTAGTACTAGCAGTGTACCACGACGCCGATGAAAGCGCAGTCGTGAACAGAAGAAGAGTAAAGTAGAGCACAGTACATCAAGCAGTGTTCTACTCAAGGACAGCGTAGTAAGCAGTATACCCCACGAGCACGACAAAGCAAGTTGATGCAGAACAGAGGAGGAAGCAAGAACCACTGCAGATGACAAGAAACTAGTGCGCAGAACAGGAGACGACTGTTTCTGAACAAAGAATCGCAGATCTTAGCAGTTTGCTCTGCCAACAACTCCTATAGGAAAAACGGATCAGAGGACTCAGTCCCTTCCAAAACAGCACGTCCTGTGCATAGTTTAGTACTTGTGATTCTGGTAGAATCATCCTCTTGGGAGAAGGATGCCGAAGCCAGACAGAAACGTCATTCGAGAACCACACACTTGTGTGTTAAAGACGCTGTTCTCAACAGGGAATAGTCTCCCTAATGCGGAGAAAAGGCACTGGCAATGGGCCACGCCACAGATAGAAGGTACGTACTAACTATGTATCTTTTTGGGTATGTTTTTAGTAGCGTGTCTCTTTCTCTCTCGTCAATGCTTCTCAGTAAAGAGCTAGGAATAGGATTTCGAGGTGGTTGCTGGAGTGTAGGATGTTCTTGACAGGTTTGCAATTACAACTACTGAACACCTCACGCGACGACGTCCAGGTTCAAATCCATGTGCGAGAGGGGGGCACACAGCTACGCTGGTGCAGGCAGGAGGTGGCCCTAAGCTCGTCATATTCGCAGGCCAGTATAACGATGAGGGCGTGTTTACGTGCCTTAACGACGTCTATGTGCTAGACGTGGACCAAAACATGTGGACTCAGCCTTTGATGAAAGGTAAGAAGTACTACGCTATGGGAGTTCTTGGAACCTTTGATGAAAGGTAGTGGTTCTTGGAACCTTTGATGAAAGGTAAGAAGTAGTACTACGCTATGGCATCTTTGTGTGGTAGTTGGTTTGGTTGGAAAGTAGTAAGTGTAAGTAGTAGGTGGAAGCTACTTGTAGGTAGGTCTAAGTATTGCATGATGACATTCGGGTTGAGATTGGTATCTGTTGAGGGTTTCTGTAAGTAGCATCTGTAGAATGTTTGAGCGTAGTATCTATTGAAGATTCTACAGTAGAATCTGGTTCAAGTTTGAAGATAGTATCATAGTATGAATACTATTGCTACCTCCAATGCCACTACGTACTACTATTTTATCTAAGAAGGACTCGCTTGATGTCTTTGATACCTTGTGTAAGACTATGAGATTTTCTTTGGTATCTGAATCTAAAAACATGAAAGGGTGTGTGTTGTCCTAGAAACAGATTGAAGTTGACTTTCTATGTCAATGATAGCATAAGACATACTACTCATCTGGACTCACACATTGTGAAGTGACGGAAACTGAATCAACCTGAAAGTGGACCCTCAGGAAATGAAATTAATTTGTGGGCGATAAAAAACCACTTTTTCGAGAATTCGCAATTTAGGTCTCAAATATCGGATGACCGTAATGATTGGGTCATCATTCTGGCTCTCTGCATCCACCTTATTTCCGCGCTCCTTCCTTTCATTATTCCCCACCTCCTCGTCACCCTTATTCCCCATCGCTTCGCCATCTTTGCTCGCACCGCCCTCACCCTGCATTTTCATCAAGGTACTCCGCCAGAGCCTCGATATGGGCATTCTGCGAGTTTAGTGGGTTCACGAGTAGTATATTTTGGCGGCAGAGGCAAGGACAATACGCATTTTCGAGATTTGCATGCGCTTGATGTGAACGCAATGACATGGTACCAGAAATTCGTCTTGAAATGCCCGTTCGCAGGCACCAGTGCGCACTACTTAATAGAGGTTAATGACGTCAATCTAGAATCTATTGATGAATTGATGTTGTACAGAGCGATCTTATCTCATACTGTACGACTTTAGTCTACAACCATCTACCCACCTTTCAGGTATCAGGGTCCATCTTCAGGTGGTGCGCCAGCTGCGAGAATGGGGCATAGTTCGACGCTATACGGCACTAATCTACTCCTATATGGAGGCGTTTCCGGGCAAAAGTAAAAATTTTTCTAATTACAGTTTTACTTAGTGGTCTGGTAGACTCCATTTTGGTGATCGCCATAAATGTTGAAGTGAATGACCACTCCGTCACTTAGTCTAGTAATTCTATCTTAGCACAACTGGTTAAGAAAAGACTTCTTCAGCCTAACAACCCGCCTCGAACACCTCCGACAAATGATCAATCTTATAAAAATCCAGGTTTTTTTCGGGTCTCCACGTCCTAGATTTGACATCTATGGCATGGCGAACGCAAGAAACGACAGGGCCAGCACCGTCAGCACGCATGGGGCACGATGCCGTCCTGATGGATGCGCAACTCGTGATTCATGGCGGCTTCTTTCTTCCGCCAGCTAGCACATTAGAGAAAACGGTAGTTACAAATTGACATATTCGTCTTGTTCATACCGATTGTTGTGTAATCTACTAATCTCTGATCAAAATGCTACTAATCTCTGATCAACCTTACCCTTAACCATCAAAATCCTACTACACCCTCGTTATTTTGTGATCGACACGTTACTACTAGGAAGCGATCGGGGACGCTCTCCAGCAATGCTATTTGAACGACTTTAGAGTGCTGAACTTGAATACGTGGGAATGGTCTCGGCTAAGGACCCACAATACGCCAATATCAGCCAGATTCGGGCACTCCCTAGTTCTCAGTGTTAAGGCCATAGGTTCTGCGTTCGATCATTCAAACAACATCAGCATTTGCAGCAACCAATAGATGAAGTACTTGGTTTCTGCCGGGTATGCTAGTGGAATCTTAGAGTAGTAATTTACAGGAATAAGAGATCGATGGCGCTTCATCCAGCAATACTGTAGGTTGTTCTACGCAATCGTTCAACATGGCCTGTAGTGGCAATCCGTCTTTCTAACAACAGTACTGATCTGATAGCATTTGGGGGTTGGAACGGAGTTGACAAGAGCGATTCCTGGGCAACGAAGGGCAAAGAAAGGTACTTTTCTAATCGTTTCTAAGTACTACAGTAGGTAAGGCTTTCCACATTGCATCCTTCACTCCCATCATTCTTAGCTCCTTTTCAAGGGGAGAAGAGGCCAAGGACGTTCTGAAGAATGGAACTCGGTAACCTTGAAATGTAGAAGGACGGACACAGCTCGTGAACTGGTTGCACATGTGAACCATCTGGATTCTGGAGGCCCAACCTATGAAAACTCCTAAAATTCAAGAAGACTGGCACTTCTAGAATCTTAGAAGATTTTACACAAACACAGACCACTAGAAGCAAGTGGAAGAGAGGAGCAGAGTAGTGAGAACTGTATGATCTTGCGGACTGCAGACATGCACTGGTCACAACTAGTCTATACCGGCACCGCACCTTGCCATCGATATTTGCATTCCTGTACGACGATATTAAGGCTTGGGATAGTAGTAAGGTGTTATAGAATTATTAGACTGCGTAAACACGTTCACGTAAGGTCGTAGGGTATGCTAGGTTTTTTTTTGCGTGGTACAACTTGTAGTTGTAGATGCAGTATATTACATTTAAGGGAGTTTTTCACGTTGGCTGTAGAAGTGCCTCTAATTTTTGGGCCGCATCTGATCGTTTTCGGAGGCTATGATGGCGGAAAACCACTTGCGGACCTCGTGGTTCTGAGAGAGACGACAGGGTGAGCCCTGTTGTTCGCTAAGGGGGTCCTTTTAGGTGTTGGGAGAAACGTACTCTTGAATAAATGCACTTCAAAAGCAGTTTCCATTTCTTTGACACTCAAAAAGTACTTCTCTATGTGGACGAGGCCTCGTTGTGACCTTGTACCTTGGGGCGACGACGTCTAGCTCTCGACTTGAGTAGAGTTTAACAAGTTTTCGTTCCTAAGACAAAGCGACGTTTCTAGTGACTAGATATTCCAAGACAAAGCGACGTGCTAGTTGAATTATAGCGTACACCTTATATAGCGTGAGTGACCTCTGCTCAACAGGAGAGGAGGCTGAAGTATAGCGACAAGAAGCTATGGAAAGAATGGCAGCTGCACTGTAGAGACCCGATTACATGCGATAAGATATGATGACATTGAAGTAAATGTGCAGCATGCAGAAGAGGACACTGAAATGGTGTCATACTCTTGGAAAGACAAGGGGAAGTGTCGCTCCTCTCAAACGCAGCAATTTATCCTGCTGCTCCTCTTCTTCGTGTTGTGCTAGTTACTCATTGGGTGAAGCTGTGTCAGCATCATTGAGTCTGGTTGGACGTGTCTAGAGATGTGCCTGCTGTGACGTGAGCAGCGCGATCGTCGATGTATGGAGAACCGAGTGAACAAAAAGAAAGGAGAAAAAGCAGTATTTCTTCTGAAAATGAAGCAAAAAGCGTGTGTTTAGCGGAACTTTTGTTCACAGCTCCAGCACAACTAGTTTGAAGTTGATGTAGAATCCTAAACAGAAATGTCCACCCAACAGAGTGCTTTTATTGCTTGTGGTAAGCAGTCCCTTTCAACATTGTAGTTGTGACAGTTGTATTAGATTCTTTCCTAAAAAATGAAGCACCGTTGCAGCTGTTTGAGCAGCGTCGGGTAGAGCGTGAGACGTGGATCCTTGTTGTGTTCCACCCAGAACGCTGGAGGAGAGACCATTCACGGTCAACGTGAGACTGAAAAAACGGTAGACCAGAATCAACGCAGAGCGCTGGATCTGTGGTGACCGCTGTGGAGCAGAGAGGACAAAGGACCTGGTGTTTGTTTCTAGGCAGAAGAGATTTCCGCACGCCGTCGCGATACTACAGCAGGGAAGAAGCGCTTGGGGACTAGTTGAGGCCAGCAGAAAGTCTGTGCCGATACCCGGAGTTGCATAGAGACGTACCTGCTGCACCTGGAAGAAGGCACATCGACAGGCTACTAAAAAAAGATCATTCTGTGGCCTTGGCGAGGGTACTTTTTGAAACGTGAAGCGGCATATAGACGACGAAGGAGACGGAGAGGAGAGAGAGTGTGCGCTCTGTAGCAGGAAGTTGAAGCTCTTGGAGGGCTTGTGAATGGACAGGATCGACGACCTCACTCTGGATGTTGTCCGGGAACGTCAAGTGGTCCTTGCGTCATCAACTCCGCATCGGCGTACACGCAAACAACACCCTTCTTTGTACAACTGAAGACATCAACGATTATACGTAGTCGACGAGGCGCTCTAAAAAGCAGCAACGATAATCGATCCTCTCTCGTCCTTTGTTGCTACACAGGAGACAACAAGAACTAGTATCCTCGTTTTACCTATCACGCACTAAAACAACGAGGACTAATTTACGTCGAGTACTGTACATCGCCTACTGCACACTACTCCACTCTCCTTCATCCGCTTCAACAACTCTTCTCTACCTTACAACCGGTTCACCAACAGCACCAACAAGATGTCGTACGATTATATGTTTAAGTACATCATCATTGGTGACACAGGAGTAGGGAAAAGTTGCTTGCTTCTACAGTTCACGGACAAGAGGTTTAGAACAGACCACGACCTGACAATAGGGGTCGAGTTTGGTGCAAGGCTGATAAGCATTGACGGTTATGAGCGTGTTGAAATATGTCGATGATCAAGAAAGTTCACTTGCGACGCATTCATGATGATGATCCGTTGTAACTTTTCTTATGTCTTACTTAGCAGCTTGTAGTCTACTTTCCACTGTTATTCCCATGAGATTCGCCGAGTCTTCAGACTTCTTTCCCGAAGGTGCCTCTTTGTCTAAATGTATACAAAGATCACAATCTTAACATCAAGCCTCTAATGCGAAAAAGCAATAAAGTTGCAAATATGGGACACGGCGGGCCAAGAAAGCTTCAAAAGCATAACAAGGTATTGACTGTATGTTGTAAGATAGTGTTAGTTCGATTTGGCTTATCCGTCTGTGCGTCTGTCTGATGTCGACCACACAGTGACCCTCTGATCCACCACACAGTGACCTTCTGATCCGCATCTTCCCTCCTCTATCATGATTTGTATCGCACAAACTAGAGATTCTTCTACGTAAACACCGAAGCCCTAAGCCCTATACAACTATTCAACAAGATGATACTAACGTAGCACTTAGTACTCGACCACAGGTCATATTACCGCGGTGCAATAGGAGCATTACTCGTTTATGATGTGACGAGAAGAGAAACGTTCAATCACTTAGAGCACTGGCTGAGGGAAGCAAAGGAGCATGATAGGGACGACAGGATGGTAACCATACTTAGTACCTTTGTTGTGAACTGGAACAGGAGGACACGACTAGATTTTTCTGCCTGATGATAGATGGAATAGTAGGGTAGAAGTGTAAGTCTCGATGTCGTGCTCTTGCGATAACAGATGTACAGTGTGATTGAAGCACAGCATGGCGATTTGGGTGCGTCGTCATCATAGCAGCAGGGTGCATGTGAGGGCAGTTGGGGCAGGTTTCTGCTGCTACTTTGCGAGGAGTCAACTTTTTTTGGACTAGAGGTCAATCTTGAGTCTAAGACTTCTAATATGTGTGGCATGATACCAAGTCTATCATTCCCATAGCTATGACCATACCAGTGACAGGATAGCAGCTAGATGTCAATTTTTGATGATATGAGCTACAGGAGGATCGTTGTAGGTGTCTTTGTGTCTCATTTCCAATCAGGCGCAAAGCTGTCACCAGGAAATTAATTTGAATTAGAAGTTGATAAAAAACCATTTTTTCGAGAATTCAAGAACGAAATGAATTCGACAAGCCAAATTTGAAAAATGTCAAGGTTGTAAATCTTAGAGATATGAAAGCTTCAAATCTTAGAGATTTGAAAGTTTCACCTTTGGTAGATCTCAGAGCTATGACTTGGATGATAGTGATTTGAAACTCTAGAGGTATCCTACCTCTCTTGGGACAGAAATAGACCTCAGATGTAAGTGGTCTAAGCTGACACGTACTTGAATGCTGATGGCGTGTCTTTTCTTTTGACAGTGAACGACCTCAGATGTTGATGGCCTAAGCTTACTTGAATCCAGGTTATCATGCTGATTGGGAACAAGAGCGATCTGGCGTCACAGCGCGAGGTTAGTGAGGAAGATTATGGCTATTGCACTTGAAACAATACCCCAACATACTTACAGTACATGTATCTATCGTCTTCTACGGGCAGCAAGTCTAAGCATGCATAGAGTAGGACTGCGATGATAGCAAGCAGTATACTGTGTCTAACGAGGATTAGAAGATCTCGATTCTACGCGCATGTAACAGCAGTTTGCTATCCCCTCGATTACTACTTCGAACTACTGCTCTAGTTGCCAACAATACAACAAGCTCTAAGAGGAAGGGAGAAAATTTGCGCAAGAGAATAATCTCTATTTTATCGAGACGAGTGCGAAAACGGCCAACAACGTGGAGCAAGCTTTCATCAACACAGCTCGAGAAATCAATAACAACATCCAGAACGGAAAGTACAACCTCAGCGACGACGTACTATCTATTATAGAGTTAGTGAGTAGAAAGTGTTTGATGAAAATCAATCTTCTGATTCGCTGTTTTTGGTTATTGATGTCCAAACCCATCTGCTCAGGCAAGCCATGGCATCAAGATCGGACTGCCGCCACCCAACAACCAGCATGGCGCCGGCGCGAGTTCGTATAGGGGACAGAGCAACAGCTGTTGTTGAGTTCATATCGTGAACGAATAATAATTTCGGCTCATTTGGTAGATGAATTTTGTCGCTTTGTAAGTCGCGCTCGAGGTCGAACCTCGTTGGTGAGTCATCGATTACCATGACGAAGAAAAAACAATCTTCTATAGTTTTTTTTGACTCAATATTTTTTCTGCCAAAGTTGCTACAATTTGTCAATGTTATGATAAAAGATCATATTACTTAGGAATCGTACGGGCTACAGGATCTTCACAGGAGATGAGGTAGACCAGTACTCTTCATATTTTTACCAACAAGCTCTGACTCCGTTGTTGTTAATAGCGTTCAGAAACTCAACGTATTCGCAACACACTACATCCGTGGAAAACGAAGCTGTGACTTCTAAATTCACTGTGCCAACGTAAAGCCCTGAGAAGCGGGTCTACTTACGAAGAAATCAAGAAGAAATTGTTGACATTGAAGTCTCTATAAGAGGAGTGTCCCGCTTTTGTTACTACGTCAACGTCTTCGGAGTACTTACCATAAAAAGAAGGGCACTACTATCTTCTTGTGTTCCTCCTGAGTATGTACTTCGGAGGTTTGCTGCGAGGTACGTGAACTAAGTACACGAGGATCCCTAGACTGATCTTTGCTATTGGATCCATCATCGTTTGGACGGCAGGTCTGGGAGTTAGTTGCGCTAGAGGACGATCCACTATCAACAAACGAGCAGGATCGATTATCATCTGAAAAGATCAACGCTTTGTCTGGACATCATTGTCATTGATTGCGCATTTCTCCCTCGCTCAGTGCGTGAAAAGAAGCTCACCAGACAGCGTACTTCCTACACCATCAAATGGCACCGTCCAGCGGTGGTCCTGTCGTTAATGCGCGTTGCAGCGATGGGCTCCCTGAGGGACTCCTCAGCTGCAACTTTTGGAGTGGACAAAGACGTGGGTCTTGGAGCGCTCGTCTGAAGTGTCATGTGGTGAGGAAGGTCTTCGGTGCTGCTTTGTCCACGTGTTGGTTGCTGCTATGCACGATTCTGCTGGTACTACCGAGTCAAGTCTTCCTATTGGTGGAAGGCGTCCATTACCTGGCTGCGCAAGAGAGGTTCCTGACAGAGGCACAGTACCATGAAGCTGTTGGATTCGAGGACCAGCACAACGTGGAGCGTTTGAGCTTTCGAGACGTCTACTTTTATGTAGTCGAAAACTGAAAATAACCGAGTAGCCGACTGAAATAACAGAGAACTACGCTCCTTTTCCGTCAGTATCTCGCTTATTTTAAGTAGTTACTCGCTTAATTGAGTTTATCGAATAGTCCAAGAAGTTGTGTCACAGTTGTGGCCTTTAATAAGCTGATTACGAACTCTGGGGCGAGGATACAGAATGCAGGGTAGGGCAGTTTTGTGGTGCTTCTTGTTGCCAGAAGTGAACCCTTTCTGGACTGAAGTACAATCTTGAGTCTAGAAGTTTAAAAACGTTGGATATGAAGAGTCTATAATTCGTATATCTATGACCATATGAGTGACAGGATAGCAGCTAGGTGCTCCTTTCTTATCATGTGAGCCACAGGGGGCCCATTTTGGGCGTCTTTGTGATACCATTTCGAATAGGGTGCAAAGCTGTCATTAGAGAATGAATTTGAATTAGAAGCTCATAAAAAACCATTTTTCCGAGAATTCAAGAACAAAATGAATTCGAAAATCCAAATTTGAGAGATTTGAAAGTTTCAAATCTTAGAAATGTCAAAGTTTCAAAGCTTGGAGATATCAAAGCCTCCACTCTGGTAGATTTCAGAATTCTGACGTAGATGATACATAGTGGCATAGATATACCTCTCAGGCGCTGTTGTTCTAAGCTTACTCAGCCACTTACTTGCTCTTTTCAGCCATGCTGAAAGCTTCTAATCAGATATAGTATCAACGTGGCATAGCGAACGAGATGCTGCAAAACTGGCTAAAAATGCGTGGCTGAAGAATGTGTGGCAGGTGGCGTTTATTACCGACCAGAAGAACGACATCTATCCCGAGCACCAACAGGACGACTTCCCACCAAGTGAATTTCCAACCATTAAGGCTGGGACTATTGGTGTCCTCAGGGTATTAGGTGAACGAAGATTATTTTCATAGGATTTGATTTTCATAGGCTGTGATCCTGGTAGATATCAGGAGGGGAAGGAAGAAGTTGGACCCAGTGCTGGCAATGGGCTTTCATTCAGAAGTTGGAAAAGACGCGGAGATAGCTGTGGACTCTTTGAATTTCTAATCCACTCTACGAGGGAAAGCTCCTACTATGGATGCGCAACACCGAACTGCCTCCGGATATCAAGTGGGTCGTGTTTTTGCCTACTGTCGATGCCTTCGTGCATTTGGGCCATTTGTACTACTTTTTGCAGACACATACCCCTTTGAAGAGGGGTAGAAAAGGGGGAGCATCAGACTCAGACACAGTAGTAGCATCAGACTCAGGCGGAGGTGGAACAAGGGAGGACCCGTCAGAGAAGCCAAGCGAATCTGAGGAAAATGCTGAGAAAGTAGAAGCTCCCCAGAGTACAGAGAGTGCGGAAGGAAGCTCTCCAACCGGTGAAGACGGCAACCTGCTTGAGCGAGTTTCCCTCGTTGACGAGGACGAACGTGCTGTAATGTATGCTTCTTTTGCGCCGAACACGAAGGTCTTCGACTACGATCTTTTGCCGTGTTCTCCGGTGATTTTCAACCGTGCGGCTTGGGACAGAATGATCCCCGAGATCACCAAGCGGGAATGCCCCTTCGTGGAAAGCAATGCGCTGTCCTTGGGATTCTGCAGTACGACTCGTGGGGTCACTGCTGTTTTTACCGACGCACTCCGATGCAATCCACCGAAGAACTGGCACGACGCGGCAGATTTAGTGGGCTTCCTCTTATGGTACATTTGATTGGGCTCCTCTTTCTCCCTTTCCTCCCACAAGCAACGCAAGAACTTTCGTTGTCATAATTCTTGAGAGTTGTATCAGGTGGATACTTAGTTAAAAGACTTTATCATCTAGCACGCAATGGAGTAGCGGCTGCGTCTGCAGTAAACAACTCAATACATACTTAGTTAAAAACTCAGGTAAAAAATCTGAAATCAAGCATCAGGATATCCGTTTAGCCTAAACTCCGGGATCCGTCGGGGTTTATAGACGCATTTTAGACGCAGGCAATCAAGTGTCACGAGTTCGTCTAAAGCTAGGGCTTTCTCAGATGCAGCCACGGTGGGAGAGGAACATGGAGGCGTCGGCGCTGGGCTTTGCAGGTGCTGCTGTTCGTGATCGTAAACGTAGACTGCGGAGGAGAAAGGAGTACCAGAGGACAGCCACGATAAGAGTACAGGACGAAAGTGTTGAGAGAACGGCAGAAAACGGAGAAGGCAAGCCTGACCATCCTGAAATAGCGCCCATGGCTGTAGTAGACGAAGGCTTTCCAAGTGCCTGTGGTTCTGGGGCTCGAAACTACTATCAGCCTGGTGTGGTCCCAAATTTGAGGTCACTGATAGAGTCATTCTGTGTACAAGCGCCAAGGACGATAAGGAAAAAGGATAATACTGGAGAAGGTGGCGAAGATGGCAGTGGCCAAGAAGCAGAGGGGCCTCTGACTTTTTCCTCTGACAACCCAGAAGCACTTCGAGACTTTTTTGCCACCCGTTTTGGCGGTGTCGGTCCTAGTGATGACCTGAGCAGATTAGTGGTGCTGAGGGGGTCGCCTCAGGAAGGCGAGAATGCAGTACGAAGTGCCGAAATGCTTGCGAAGAAGCAGTGGGTTTTTTGGCTGCAAGAAGAAGAAGATGAGCAAGAAGAGGCCTCGGCAACTTCTGTGGCAGCTTCTTCCTCAACAAAGCTGACGCGAAGCTACGTCAACGAGGAAGAGATGCGATACTTCATCAGGCAGTACGAAGCAAATTACCCAGATCTTACGTTAAGGCACAGTTTGTGCGTCTTGTTTGCCCTAGGCCGTGTTTACAGAAGAGAAGTAATTCTTCGGATGTTCATGCGAGTAGAAGGCGTTGCTGAAGATGTTAAGACGAGTCTCTACTCCTAGAGCTGGTTTAATAAGCGGAGGCACCTTGTTCAGGGAAGGTCCTGGGTTAGGCTTGGGCGGAATTTGTGGAGATAATAGTCAAAGCTCTAACGGTGGAAACGCTAGCTATCTTAAGGCTACCGTTGTTGCATCAACAGGGTCGCATCCCCTTCCTCAAGAAACTAGCAGCTACTGGAAGTAACTTTCACATTGACGATGCAGAAGAAAGAGCCTAATCGAATAAAAGTTTGTCCTTCGCTAGCTTCTCCCAAGGATGCGACGGTGACAGCTCTCTTCTAAGTATAGGGTCTATCACAGAAGACAATCACATACTGGCACTGAATGGCATACTATTTTCGCCTGCAGCCTGGCGCTTGACGGTGGAGCGCGGATTTGCAGGCGCGCTTTCAGAGCTGTTTATAGTGCATTCAACGAGGTTAAGGCCATAGATAAGTCAAAGTCTGCCCTTCTTGTCTCCTCATTTCTTGTTATGTTTTTCAGGATGTAGCTACTAGAAACTTACGCTTGTTATATCCTGACATCCGTGCTATCACAATCATAGTGGCGCGACAGGAAAGGACAAGAGCACGGCGTTGCTCGATTGCCCCTCTCATTCTATTTTGTGGATTCAGCGTCGCGACTCCCAATTACCCTATTCGGAACAGTAGCTACTGGCGCGTCACTCTTTTCGGTCCGGAAGTTGAAGAGCTGGGTCCTCCATGACCTAGAAATCAAGCAAAAGGAGCAAACGGTTAAGGCTGCTGGCTCATAGGAGAATCAGCGCTTTCTTTGCCAAATGATTAGTCGCGCATCTTGGCGCGTGTCAGTCTTCCTTACTAGCAGCGCTGTTGCATGTTTTCTCATGATTTGTAGTCGTGTTTTCGTCGATACGCCTTTCAGTGTGAAGTGTGGTGCTTCGTCTCTAATTCGCCTTGGTTCAACCAGTTACTGCAAGATTGGGCTGCGACTGGCTACACTTATGACACGTGTCACGATGGTGGTTACAATCTTCCCATCAGGGTTGTTGATTTGTGTCAAAGCAAAGAATTGAATTTGAACGAAAAGTGAATGCGAATTTGAAGTGTTTCTTCTTAATCCTCGAAAAGTATGCAATGTATCACATCTTTTTCAAATTCAGTCCCTGAGGGTTCAATGTTTGTTTGTTTCTACAAATGTTGGACTTAGTCACCTTTCTTAAATCTTTGAGAATGTCTTAAATCTCTGAGAATGCCTACAGACTCAAAGCTTTAGACTCTCAAAGCTTTAGATTCTTAGGATTCTAGATTTTGAATCTTTAGGAAGCTAAAGTTTTCGAGATTCGTCCTTCCAAGATCCAAATCTGAGACATTCAAGTTTTTTAGATTGTCAAGATGTCATAGCAGCAAAGGTCTAGACCTCCAAATGTTTAAACTTTGAAGATTTTTGACTTTCGACGTTCAGGAAGCTAAACTTCTGAAGGTTCACGTCTCTGCTAAGCTATATTTTGACCAGGTTCCTTCTCCTATGCTGTTTACAGGAAACAGGTGCTATGTTTGTACCATGTACAATAGCATGCTGCTCGTGCATCACGTGGTATCATAGCGTGCATCTCTAAGTCGACGAAGAACCCCTGCGAAAGGTTCCTTCGCGAGTGAGTAACAGTACGACAGGGCTGATGTACATCCACGGACAGAATCACATCGGCATCACGAAGTCGGGACAAAGTGGCATGCGTGAGTTTCGGAAGCATCAAGCCTTATTTCGCAGCGCAAACGGCTTCCCAATCCAGCTGAGCAATATTAAGGCTACTCAAAACTTACTGAATTTTATTGTGCCTCTACGCAAGACCGTACCCTAAAAAAAGAACACATAAGAAAGACCTCACCGTAAAAAGGGAATCCTTTCTGTCATGAGCCAGTTTCGATGATGGCATGGATTCGATATTTGAGTTCTAAGAATAGCACGACGGTGATTTGTGACAAAACGACTATTCACGAAGAGCTTTCGCAGTTGGAAGTGGAGGAGGTTTAGCTTTAGAGAGGTTTCCTAAAGGTTTAGCCACTTGTTGGCCTCAAAGAAAAGTTTGAACAACTCGATCGGAGGAATGAAAATGTTAACAACGTGAAGATCATTGGTTGACTCAAATCGTCAAGAGAAACAAAGACATCAAGAGCAAGAGGTCTAGAGAAGGTATTTGCGTTTGGTATGTGACGACCAGTCTCTTCTATTCAAGAGACATCGACATTTTTTTTCAAGAGACAATCAATTGAGGACATCTACGCGAGCAAGTATCCTTTTCTCGAGTTGCTGACGAAGAAGATTGAAGATTTCAGAGATTTCCAAGAGAGATATCGTGAGATATCGTCACGAAAGGCGATAGCAGGAAACAATATATGACATCGTATCTTCTCCTCGGGTAAAAATTATACGCGCATCAACAGGATGAGCCACCACTTATAAATATGTTCATTCAAAAATAAAGGACATCAGTCTCAGAAGGGTGTCGTCCAGCGTGTTTTTGCCCTTCTCAGGTGCAGTATTCAGAAGATACTTGCAGACTCGTGTAGCTGCTGGAGTCGCTCGTTTGAGGGACACGAAGCACGGGAACTGTGTCCATCGCACTTAATAGCTGCACGTTGTGCACGAACGTTCGTCGAGGTCGAATGGTCTCTGTCTCAAAGTTGTCAGTTTGTACCGTTTCACGATGTAAATCTGCTAAGGTAGTGCTCTAAGTCTTTTTCCTTCGAATTCGTTCGTTCGATTCTGTGGGGAAAAATAACACATTTCGTGCAGTTTCTCGAGACCCTGTCGTCTTCAGGATATAAGTGTCCACGAGTGGCAAAACTTCTGTGAAACTCCAATTGAAACTCTTCTATTCTTCAGGTAAAAATCTTCAAAACGCATATCAGCATAGGAGCATAGTCGACTACATCATCGATTTGACGAGAGACATTGAATAAGACTCTTTCTCGTCCAACAGCACTGGTGCTTCTGTTTATACCATCAAGAGAATTCTGTTGAATTATTCTAGGACGGCTAGGGTCTTCATCTTCACTGTTAGGGAGTAGTTCTAGGAAGTAGTACAATGTCCTCCGACTTCGACTGGGACTTCGACTCCGATTCGGAGGACTCGCTATCTGACGAGCCGGCGACCCTAAACGACCCGAAAGAAACGGCGGTCGACCCGAAAGAAACCGTGCCGACAGTTCTGGATAGAAACAGTACTAGTACTACTGCCAGTGGTGGAGGTGCAGGTGCTGATCATGTACTACAGGCTGAAGATAAGGCTCCCATTGGTAGAGGTGCTGATCATGTACTACAGGAGGACGCTGACATCATTCATCAATTGAGTTCCGAAGAAGGCGTCAAGTTGAAATTCACGGTGGCAGTGACTACTCGCTATCAGACGGTACCAATCACAGCGAACTTTCCCATTCCCAGTGGTCGTACTGTCGTCGCTGAAGATCATACAGCTCCCATTCCCAGTGGTAGTACTGTCGTGGCTGAAGATCCCAGTAGTAGTAGTACTTCTGCGGGTGAAGATAAGGCTTCCGTCTCGTCTTTATTGCCCAATTGTACTGCGGCTGAAGATAAGGCCTCCTTCTCGTCTTTATTGGCGGCTTATGCTGAGTCTTGTCGATCGCTGCAATGTATAGAGGTTGATGTAACAACACCCAGGAGCAGAGGACGACCTAAAAAAACACCTAGTTGCGGAGTTGCTACCAGGCCGGGAGCTGCTTCTAGTGCTAGTGCTCGAAATAGTGCCGCTGGAGGAGGGGCACAAAAGGAACAATCCACATCCACCAGTGCACCACAAAAGGGAGGTGCGAAGGCTGCAGCGGCTAAGAAAAAAGGAGGAGCTAAGGGTGCAGCAGCTTCAACATCAACAAAGTGTGACAACTCTCCTTTCCAGTTTGCTCCTCTTCTGTTAAGCCGACAGTAATACCTTTTTAATATCTTACAGGTTGTTCTTCCTTCGTCGTGGTTGTTTTTTGTTATAGGGTCCACGACTCACTAGAGTTATCGTTTTAGGTTGATAGCACGTCGGGCTCGCTTCTTGGGTTAACATCGTTCTAATGAAGACGAGAATGCAGTATGAATACTGTTTACGTTGCGCCGCAGGAGGGCAGCCACTTAACCAAAGGCGATTTGAAGCGACCTCGATGTCGGACATCCTGGATAACGAGCACGTCCAAATATACCAGAAAAAAACGGCAATCAGTACATCTTTCACATTATAGGAACAACTCAAAGGCTTTTCTAAGTCCTCCTACATGTTGTTGTGTAGTACTAGTTCCTGATGCTCGAAACTGATGCTGATAGAAGATACTTATGATCCAAAACGTGGTTTTCAGGTTCCTCGGAGCTTCGAAGGAAATTAGCGGAGGGACTTGCGAACTTTCAGGGACAACAGGTGGCGTCAGTGGCCTTCACTGACTTGCATGGGTGTGTGCCGTGGCAAGGGGATAACTGGGCCTGTATCCGGACTCGCAGTATCGACATTCTTTCGGTACGTGCCGTTGACAATCAGCGCCAAAATACGATCTCGAGTTGTGTTGAGACGGCAGCTGCGAGTCGAGCTGCAGATGCTAGAAGCAGAATAGAGGAAATGGAAGAAGAAAATTAAGGGACGTTGTACTGAGTTTCATTTTGGCGTTGCAGCTGTTTTTCTGCCTCCGTTTGATCGTTTTGACATTTTCTTCCTAGTAAGATGCACAATGCACGAGGCACAAGCATAACTAACGCCCAGATAAGTCGACTTATTTCTAAGAGTAGAAGCATCTCTGTGCTGACGCTGACGAGAAGAAAGAGGGGCCACGACTTGGAGAAGACGGCGACGTAATGGGAGCGACGATGCGATGTGAGCAGAAGAATCACTTAGAGGACTGCGATCTTGGTGCAGCGGGTCGTGATAGCGATGCTGCAAGTCTTAAACCTGTAGAAGGAGTAACTGCACTTGGTACTAATGATGCACAACAAGATGAAGTAAGCCAATTGCCTGAACCTGAAGAGAAGATGGCGATCAGTGAACAAACAAAGAAAGAGGAGGCGGCGGCAAGTATCTCTTCAGTGAGAAGCTGCGGCCAGAAAGAAGAGAGTCCAGAAGAGACTGGAGGAAAGCAGACCCCTTCACGACCTTCATCGAATAGTAAGATGTTCGTCGCAACATCCTCAGATAGAAGCCGGACTCCACGTCGGAAGATGTTGATAGCAGCATCGAAGAAGGCCACGCCGAAGAAGGCAGCAACACCGAAAAAAACAAGAACTCCTGCTGATCAGAATAGTGCCTCAGCCACCGTCCATAGAAGAAAAACGGCTTCTTTACGAGAGAACGGTGGTTCTTCTGGTAAAAAGAGAAAAACAGCTTCATCACAAGATGTTGAAAAAGCTGTTGTTGATGGTGCTGCTCTTGATCAGGGTGCTGCTGTTGATCAGAGTGCTTGCAGTACCAGTAAGGACTGCAAAACACCAAATAAGAGTACAACAAGCAAACAACCTTGTCAGACGGATACGCCGGCCTCCAAAAAGCATAAAAGTCCTCCGCACGAGGAGCACAAGGGCAGTCCTCCGATTCGATTTTCTCGTCATCCAGCTTCCAACGCTGGTTCTTCTGTGGCTCCCAACGCTTCTTCTGGGCTGGGAGCAACGCGTGGCCTTAAAAACAAAGCTAGAACAAAGATCACATCTACAACTAGGAAGCCCGCATCTTCAACAACCAGAAAGGCCACTTCGATGTCGAAGGGGAAGAAAACGAAGGCAAGGACAGTTTGTCAAACTGCAGGTTTTGAGGCTTTGAGAAGTCGGATTCGAGCAAAATTATGATCTCAAACGTTTTTTAGTGTCCATTTGCATTTCTTTATACGTCTACTCAGCATGATCAATAAATCAGATATCCACCTTTATTTGCTCTTGTTTATAGTACTTACGTTCCATAGTTGGCGTCCTTGGTGTTGGAAGAGCGAAAGGGGGACCTTCTTAGTTTAGGATGACTATTTGAGACGCGTTGACGACGAAAGAGATGAAACAAAAGGTAGTACTGAATCAAATGATAAGATCGGCATTGAGAAGATGGAGTCAAAAGCACACTCTAACAAGAGAAGCAGCAGCTAGAGGAGCATGAAGTATGAGTTGGAGATTGAGCAGGCTTCCATAGAAGAGGCTTCCATTTAGAAGACTGAGGTGGGAGGCTTCCATAGAAAACTGAGGTGGTAGTCTCCACGTTTGAAAGAGCTCAGAGCCATCTTCGGACAAGTCTAAGGAGACGAAAAATTTTAGCGGCGTTTTGGAGATCGATCCATCAGCTTAGGGCTTAGGGAGATCCATTTTGAGTAGACTATACTAGACTATACCAATCGGGTTCGGGACTATGCTAGAAGACCTGGGTAGACACTCACAAACGTGTTTAAACGTAGATGTCACAGAGTACTATGTTGAAACCTAGCAGAAGTGTTGTGTTTGAGAGGCTCGTTCTTGGCGGGTTGATGCAAGCCACAAAGGGGGTGGGTGAAAGTTGGAAAGCCAGAAGGGGATGGGTGACAGTGTGTGAGGGCTAAAATGATGTGGGTTGTCACCTCAACATTTAGGGTAGAATTCGTTCAGTACTCCTATAAGTTTAGATAGAAGTGATTGTGCTGTTCTTCTATGGCTTTTAGGATGGAATCCTAGGATGTGCTATTCCAGGGTACGGTTGAAAGCTTCTTGGGGAACAAATTTAGTACAGATAGTTAGAGTTGCAGACGAATGACTTCTTTTTCATAACTTTCACAACGTAGACAGACTGACGTAGCCGATCTCTTTTCCTAGTAGTACTCGAGTCGCCCTCTGGTGACCGGAGGTCCCCGAAGATCGAGATAAGCGTTCTCATCTTCCTCGCTGATCGCCCATGACAATATTGGTTTATACAACTCTTTCAATCTTCTTCACAACCCCCGAATGTTATATTGGATGTCGTGTTGTGCGAGGTGCCCAGAGGACTCTTCCATGACGTAGAATGTTAGCCAACAGGAGATGACGTCTATCCTGCTATTCTTCTTCTAGCCTGAAGAGCGAGAGACGTCTCAATGAAACCCTTTGAGTATCGTTCTCCTTCGTCGTTATTTTTTGTCCATGATCATCATCCACCTAGAAGATAAGGTCATTACTTTCAGTAGCAAGTATGAAGATTTGTTGAAAAACTCTAACTCTTTTACTGCGCAGCATTCACCGGACGGCACAGGCTTATCCTGTCGGGAGTGAGTTCGTTCCTACGCTATCCCAACATATAACTCGCCAATCCCACGTATACCTTCAGATAGACTTTTGTAGTAAAAACACGCTCCTTCTATCCTAATCCTAATACAGACACAGTCCTATGGCCCTGATGGACGACCAGGAGAAAATCTTGAATCACAGAAAATCTTGAATCACATCATGAATGCGACCCCGTGGGATCCCTCCACGTGACGTTTTTTCTTTCTTATATCACAACCTACTCACGATCACGCAGTACATCAGCGCACTCATGATGCCCAACTTCTACAAGACAACGTTCTCGTTGTGTTGGTTGTTGCACTAGAAATTGCTTGAGGTCGAAAGGTGACGTTCGGAGTGTGGTATTACCAAAGATGATAGGTATAGCGTCCATATATTTTCTGTTGTTTTCACAGACGAGAGTGAGATACGCGAGTAGAAGGTTGAGGTACAATCATCAGGTTTGTGGAGCAATCTCTCCGACAGATTCTTACTAGGAACACTGAGTGATATCAGCGAAAGCACAAGACATGTCATGCAATAGGAATAGAGAACTGAATACAACAGCTGCACCTGCATACTGCGACAGTTATCGGTGTAATCAAAGCCGTTAGTTCTTTGTCGGTCAAAGTGCTCAAAGGTTGGTTTTAGTGCAATGTTGTTGCGAAAGGCATCCAGTGAAAACTGCCTATCCCACGACGTAGTGAAAAAGTAGCACTAGTTCTAGTTTCTGAGTAGCCTCTTAATCAAGAATAAGCCCCCAGCATACTGTTAGTAGATTTGCAGAAGACTGACAACAGATGCAACTACTGTAGCGGACTTTTTGAAGTGGTGAGAACACGCGTTGAGTGGTGTGATTGAAGTTCTAACATTGTGTCGAATGTGTGTGTGTGTGTGTGTGGACTCAGTTTGAAATTTGAAATTGAGTTTCAATTTGAATTGTTTTCTTCTTAATCCTCGAAAAAAGTTCAATTTATCCACTTAAACAAGCATCGTTTAGGACTCTCTGATTCAGATCTTGTTTGAGTTAGATGCAAAAGTTGAAACTTTAGCATGCGTTTACAGGTCTAAGATTTGAGCTTGGTCTTTTGGGCCCGATAGAGTCCTTGTTGTGATAGTATGACTTGTTCATTACTGTAAATATTAATCACATCATTGCTGTGATTTCACTGCCATCATTGGGTCATTTCTGCTTTCCAGTGATATTGATTGGTTTTCCATAGTAAAAATTGTGAAATTTCCAGTGAAATTTCCATAGTAAACTATGTCTGTCGTTGTGAGTCTCTTCGGCCTGCAACGGCGTGTTTCGTTGTGGAGCGAAGACGACGAAGAAGATGAGGAGGAGCATGTAGAGCGACATGCCAAACGGGCTCGCATTCAAGGACCTGCAGAAACGAAGCACGTGGACCAGACTAATGCTACAAAAACTGGCCACGACAAGAGCAATCGCACCCTTCAAGAAGGCGACCATAACAAGAAGGTGGGGAAAAATGCACAACCAAGCATGCTGGATTTCTCATTGTGGCTGAAGGCAACCTTCGGCGCGAATGCCACTGATGGCGGGACCTTGACCTCCAGAGTGCTTGTTGCATCATCGGGTTCATTATGCTTTTTAGGATTGTTCTGCTTGCCTCGTCTGGGTCAACATGATGCTGGTTCAGTACTACTAGTACTAAAAGACTATTTTGAAGGAGCAACAAAAAAACATGGCTCGTGCAGCACTGTCTTCACGGAGTTCTGTAAAAACTCTTCCCCGGTGTTGAATGAGTAATTTAGTAGATTTCTATCCAGATGAAGTTGCTGAAGGTAGGCGCTGGGTCGTCTGGTCGGACCGTGTCCGTCCCTGGTCGTACCGTGTCCGTCCCTGGTCGGACCGTGTCCGCCTCTAGGACATTCTCCACTATAAGCGCAATGCGACGGATTTGGTACATCATCATCACCACTTCTAAGGATAATGCGTGGGCTCCCAATCTCGAGTGGTCCTGCCCATGCGCAGATGCCTAGGCAAAGTGGGGTTGGAGGCATAGGCCGCGGGCGACGCCCAGGTGAGAGGCTACAACAGCAGACGCTTCAGCCGTATAATCAACAGCAGCATCAAAAAGGTGGAGGAAATCCAAGTAGTGCTAGTGTCGCGGCTCAACATTCCCGGTCTCTGGAGGTGGCTTCGAATAGCAATGTCATGCTGTCTGGTGGACGACAACCTGAAGGAGCATCGTCCTTCTCGCAGGCACAGGCGTCAACAGTCAACAGAGAAACTCGTACAGGAGACAACGCTGCATCCTCTGCGAATGCCGCATCTTCTGCGAATGCCGCATCTTCTGTGTCAGATCCTGTCAAGGAATTTCATCGGTGCTCGCGCCTCCACTTTCTAGGGACCTGGAGAGAGCGGTTCGAGCGATGGCGTCTGACCCTACCTCCAGAGGAGGATCATGGTGGTAGTGCCGGCTCTACCTAAGGAATAATGATGTAGTAGTTCTGGTTTTTCAAATGATGTACCACGTCTCTACGGTCACCATGAACGGTGAGAACAGGGACAATAGCATGCATTCTGGTTTTTAAATAGTCCTGCTTCCACCTAAGGACTGATATAAGAGAAGGTATCCGGAAAAGGGGATAGGTGTATGGATCTTTTCAGAGGAACATGTTGGAAGAATGTGATCGGACACGGGGTGAAAAACATGAGTAACTAGAGTGAGGTCGCGTAAGAGGTAAACACTCTTCCAAATAATACGTGGGGCCCATTACAAGGTTTGGATGTTCAGGTGGTAGTAAGTTTTTTATTCTAAGAGTGACTACGCGGAGGTCAAGACGGTTCATCAAGGGCGGCCCCGAGCAGCCTCGTGGCTTATTGTGTTAAGAATACTGTAGTCTGAATGTGAAGGATTTTTTTAGGTGCTGTCGTTAGTGTACTTTGTGTAGTGGTCGCAGAGCTTCTTGCAATAATTTGATGTGCCTTTAGATGTTGTAGGAAAGGGGCATTGAATGATGGCGCTGGCCTAGTGTAGTCTTGCGTACAACCGATTCTAGCTTCTAACCTTCTTTCACATGCTATGTATAGTATACTTTCATCCACAGATTGATCATGATAGATAAGCGCAAGCAGTTTACTCCTGCTAATCTCCACATGGATGCGTTCTTCGTGTCTGTGGCACAGCGTAAGGAGAGCGCAGAGCAGAAGCGACAGGCGGCTGCCGTGGTATCCGGTTTGCATGGTTATAGCGAGGTCTGTTCCGCGAATTATGCTGCGCGAGGGCTCGGCGTGCGAGCGTTCTACGTAAGGCAAGCGCGAGAGATTTGTCCGTCTCTGCGGTTGATTGCGGTAACGCCTGAACTCCTTGCGGACGTGGAAAACGTTTGGAAAGAAGTGTATTTGATTTAAGACTTTAGCTAAGACTTCTTAGTTCTAATCTAGAGCGAAGGTTTATCGTGTATTAAGCTAGTTCCTGACACTTGATTCTGTGCATATCAACTTCTCTGTTCACCACACTGCTCCGAGAGAATAGTATTATCATCCTTAAGGATACTCCGCCAGTCCCAAAACGTGACTCTATAATGTGTTTCACGTCGCTTCAAGTTGGAGTACTACTCTTAAAAATTCAGAACTCTAGTAATCTTTCGAAAAATTTATATTTCATACTTTCCTTCGATCGCATGCGTGTTGTCTCGACATGCGGTCTTGCGATGAGGCAGTCATGCGCGTGCCATGTGAGTGGAGGGAGCGACCCCAACAGTGGGCTGACAGTGCGCGAGCACTTATTAAGGAGAAAACCTTATGAAGATGAGTTTCTCCATGTCTAGTAGTAGTAGTACTAGTAGTAAGCCCGATCCTGGGGTACAAAAGGTATGTTGATGATGACAAGTAGAATCCTGGAGTACATCTTCTCCATCGCTAATGAAAGGTGTGACTTGTAGTTTTGGGGTTGCTTATACCCAGATCGTTGCCAGGATGTGCAGTAAAGCTGCCAAGCCCAATGGGAGTTTGTGCGAGTTGACAGGGAATGGCGTCGAATACATGAGAAATATCGCGCTGGAGAATTTACCTGGCGTTGGACGAAAAATCCTTGAAAAACTGGAGAAAGACAACTTTAAGGCTACAGGGGTGATGTAGTCCTTGTGGTAGCTTATTGGTGATGCTAGAAGTAGAACTTGTGGTAGTTTGTTGGTGACGCTGCCTAGAAGTAGTCGCACTTGTGCAGTAGTTTTGTTGATGTTGGCAAAGAGCTTAGTTTCGAACGGTCATTAGAGTTGTAGTAGTCTTGCTGATGATAGAGATTTAGGGTTCACCCTAGGTAGGTGGAAGTAGTCGTAGTAGTTTTGGTGATGTTGCTAGAGAGTTCACCGGTAACCCATAAAGACTTCAGCTTTGAAGTCAGCGAATGAACACCTTTGCTTTCATCGGATCTCTATTCACAATGAGGCTCCCCTGCACTCATCCTTGCCTCTGTATAAGACTTTGAAAATCAGGTGGTCCTACGTAGGTACCCTATTAGTTGTGGATATCTTTCCCCATGGTCAGAAGTAAGCCTCAAGGTCTCTTCGTAGGCTCTAAGAATTTGAAGAGTTGCGGAGACCTTGTACGGCGAGGGCCACGTTACGCTCGCCACGCACTCGGAGGGAAGACGGGGGAAAACATTTTCCTCTTGGCTAGTGGAAAAGACCCTATATTATGGAGGAACAGGAAGGGGTGATGATGAATATAACTTCTTTTTTCATCTTACTGAAAGACTAGGCTGATGATGCATGTTCTAGTTTTTTAGTAGGATGAGGTTGCTCTATCCATCTTTCTCTTTCTCAGCATCTTGGTGCTTACCCTTGTCTTTTTGAGCACTCCACTGGATGGCCTCATATTTAAGTAGACACAAATAGCTACAGAAGAGGCGCCATGACATGACATGGCCCTTTTCTTTCCCAGCAAACACGTTAATTCGAGCACACTCTAATGATTCTCCCGAGTAGTACAACCGACCCACAAGACGACTCATCTGAGGCGAGGAAACAACAGACAAAGAGAAAGAGCATGAGCAGTGAGATGAATTGGGGCGTGCGGCCTACGGGGAAAGAAGACGTTATGGCTATATAGCGCTGAAGCATGTTCTCAATACATGTCCTCAATCCCATGATCCTTGGTTCTTGTTTTTCTCTTTAGTTAAAAAAGAAGCCCCACCGAAACAGCCAAAGGTGGATAGATATCATGTTGACTCTCAAGGAGGTCTCAAAGAGGAAGATGTTAACGCGGTGGTCGCTCTAAAGACGCCTTCCGATTGTTGAATGCAGTATTATCGGAGCTAGATTCGCGAGTGCCCACGAGGACAAATCTAACACGAATGCTGATGCAGGATGATCCTACTAAAAGTTTATGAGTAAGGAGTCAAGAAAAAAGACATAGTGACAACATTGTCGAAATGAGTCCTAGTCGTGATATGGTTCTTGATCATATTAACTATAAGGACGCATAATAGTGATTTAGTCACAGTTCGGCCTGTACTGCTGGCGTCGTGGCTTAGTTACTGTTAAAGTGACAACTTTTTAGTATCTATGGACTCTTTGATTTTGTTTTGGTGATATGAAGAAGTAAGAGTTCGTTGGGAGTGGGTAGAAGTTTGATGCGGAATAAAGGTTTTCCTGAAGAGAGGTCATTAATTTCCAACTTCATAGCCAGGAGTGCAACAACAGCTTCCAGAATGTTACAACGTGGTGCGAATAACTGTGCGCGCGCTTGTTGCGGGTCCGGACTGGCAAGAGCCACCTAAACCCGGCGGCCACGGAAAATGTCAGGCTATCTCGCGTTCTGTTAAGGCTAACGCGAAAGCATGTCCTCAACATGCTAGTCCTTGGATCTTCTTTTTCTACTTGAAAAAGACGACAAGGATGCTCCGAAGGATGCCAATGCGGTAGCTCTAAGTCTGGGGTCGTGGCCGCCAACAGGAACTTGATCACTGCAGCTCTCTTGGCCTTTGAGTTACGATTTGAATATAGTGCTAATGTGAGGAGGGGGTTGATGGTGGAGTTGAAGCTTGAGAAGCAGCTTGAGTAGTCAAGCGAGTATAGACATTGCATAGTACTATAGTTCCTTATACGAAAATTTTCTACAACTTACAGTAATTTGCACATCATCATATTAGTCTGCTCCTCTTCTAAGGCTCGACTTACGGGTCTCGGATTACTCACGAATTCGAGGGCTTGGAGCGACTGCCAGTCTGGAGTTGGAAAAAACGAACGCAATGGAGTTATGGAAAAATCGAATCCAACGTTATCCCACGTTAGAATGGAGGTTTTTCTCACAACGCGAACACTTACTTACACAGCACTTACTTGGATTGTTTCATCTCATGTGGATTTTTTTTGACTATCTAAGGTTTACTCGCTTACTTAGGTCTACCGACACTCTTTTCACAACACTTGCTTAGTACGCCTATCCACTTCGACACTGTTATGGTACCCACTTCTCGGTTATAATGGTTGTACAACACTTATGATGTTTTCACAATACTCTCACGGTTATGAAAATTAGTGGCCACAGGGTTTCACAGCACTCACTTAGGTCTATCGAGACTTTTTCAGATACTTACTACGCGTACGAGCTTTTTTTCAGATACCTAGAATTACGAGTGCGAGAGCGTGCACCGATCTTTGATTTTGTCTATACTTGTCTTAGTGGTGATGTCGACATACATTTAGAGACGCGTACGCCTGGACTAACTATCCTTATCAAGCAGCATCTGTTTTTTCCGTTAGTTCCTCAATTAGTTTCCTTCGTACATATTTCCACTTTCATACAATCCGAGGGCTGGCAGTGGAGGAGCATCAGGCTCCAGACAGCACCTGCAGCCGAAGATTACCGACTTTTTCTGAAGTAGATTGGATTCATCTAGCGCCCCTCTGTGGCTCCGTTCCTTCACCTATCCATCTTCAGGATGATCCTAAGAGGATGGAAAGGGCGTTGTAATGATGCGCCGTCCCCTCTTGGACACTACTTATACAATTGAAGTCAAAGAAGGTGCGTGAGGAGGGAATAATGTTCATCCTAATCTTGGCTTCGGTCATGATCACTAGCAGAGCTTGTGTCTACTGGTGCTATGAAGGGCAGAAATGAAATGCTCCGGGCGTGTAGACGGTAGGACACCAAAGAAAAAACAGCATCGCCAGGTATACACGCACGACGCTCATCCTCGTATGTTTGTCGGGTCGGGCCTTTACTTCGATCCCCGCGAAGCCTGTAGTCGTGCACGTATGAAAGTATGAGAGACTCGTGACAATCTGGGAAGCATTGAGTGTGGGAGCAATTGTCAGCAAATGAGGTATATAGTTAGCGCAATTGATATTCGAGTTGCATCTGTCGCCGTTTATTTTGCCTCTCCTAAGGGGGAAAAGCATACCAAACGGGAAACAGAAACACCAAAATCCTCCGTCTAAGCTACGCCGTCTTCCCTGAAAAGCTCGCAGGCTACAGCGTCTATGTCCCTACTAGAGGAGAACTACTACTTTAGAGTTCCGAACTTCCTTGGTCGCAGTTTGATGTCGTATTAATATTACTTACAAGATCATGAAGCAGATGGGGGTAGTCTTATCAATTTTTTCAGATATAAAAACAGATGATATCGCGCGGGGGGGCCATCTGAATGATTAAATGATCTTTTCCCATTTCCACAAACACTGGTCCCGGTGATCATCGTCGACGGGAGAAAACTACATCCATGATCTTCTTCATTTTCTTTGTACTAGTGCAGATGGTACAAAATTCCTAATCCTGCATCTTCAAGGTATATCATGCATATCTTCATGATCATCAAAAAGCGCTGTCATGTTCTTTCCATGCTCCTGGCTGTCGGCGCGACCGTGTTGAGCGTCCTTGAGAAGTTCTGCGTGTTCTCTCTTTCTGCAGGACTAAAAAAAGGTGGAGGCCTTCTCATCTTTCTTGATCTTCCTGCTTTGTACTCAGTTGTAAAAAATATTGTCTTCTATCCTGCTGCTTTCTACCTCCCAAAGAAGTAGTCTGTCTTTAGCAACGAGGATGCTCCTGTCCTCCAAACCTTCGTCTGTTTTTTCGCATCTTGCGTGTGAAGTATTCATCTGTGTCGTGGTCGTTGGAGTGCAAAAAAAGAATTGGAATCTTCAACGTATGGAAGAGAAGTGCACTGAGAAATAGAACCTCATCAAGGGTCTTCTGTGAGAAGAAGAATGAACATCATGAAGAGAAGTGTAAGAAAGTAGTGAGAATCTCTTTCCATTAAGAACTTCGCCTGTAGTTGTCCTGGTCTTGGAATCTTCTATTAACTTCACTGTGCAGGAGAACAGTTTTGTGCGTCCTCATTGATCTTCACATTACTACAACAAGAACAGCAAACTCAATCTTCGCATCATCTTCGCATCATCTTCGCATCATCTTCGCATCATCTTCGCATCATCTTCGCATCACCTCCGCATTACCGAATAGGTAAACTACTACAACTACTACTACTCCTAGAAGCTTAGTCATAATATTTACTTGTAGTGGTCAGTTATCAATTCAGCTCATTACTTCATCCAGGAGTTCTCTATCATTACTTCTAGCAAATAGACCAGCTACATAATTACTTCACACTTCATCTTCAGTACCTAAGTAAAACAACCGGTTAGCTTTCCCTCATAGCCTTTCCCCACAAGCAATACATCTTACTTCTCACTTCATCAAAGAAAAATGGCGTTGTGTTTGTCTCAGTTCTATGTGTTGTCGCCACGTGGGGACACCATTCTAATGCGAGACTTTCGAGGGGACGTGGTTAAAGGCACCGCAGAGATGTTTTTTCGGAAAGTTTCCCTATTTTATGGGTGTAGGGAATTCATCATCTCCAAATGAGTCATCTGAGAGAGAGAACGAGACAAGAGGACACAGGGACCCAGATGACCACTGAGATGAATTCCAGATGCCTCTAATTATTCTCCGGGGAAGATTGTCCGCCAACATTCAACTCGCATGGAATAAATTACGCTTTCTTTTTGTTTTCACCTACTATTTGTCCGAGACTACATGAAAAAGTGAAACAGTGAAAATGCGAATGTATCCCCCTCTCCTCACTACTGTTGTTCTAGATAAGTCATCTCTCTTTTTGTCTAGAGTCTACGACCTGATTGCTAGCATCCCGCCGTTAGGCTAGTAGAAATATTGGGACACCATTATGATGATTCTAACGTCAATCTCCTTCTAATCTTGTTACCTTTTCGTGAAGAAGAATGCGTTGTACTTCGTCTGCACGACGCAGTTGAATGCGAGCGCCGTTGGCCTGCTGGAGCTTTTGAACAAGATATGCAAAGTCTTCAAAGTTAAGCTTCTGGTAGTCAAATAAAATGTTAAGGTTAAGTATGTATGTAAGTCAAGCTTTTGGCTTTGGTAGTCAACTGCCAACTACTATATTTATGTTAAGATCAATAAAAAAGTGTCGTTTTAATTTGAGCCAGGGCTGAGGCGGGAACCCCTCTAAATCTAAATCTAAATCCGAGCCACTGAAGCTCGTGCTCAATCTTCACTCTCTGGCATGATAATGATTACTTAGAACGTATCAAACGGTATTCCCATTTACAGAAGCTTTCACTCGTGCTGGTGTACTAATATCTAGACATAATTCCTATAGACAGAAACTTTCATTTGTGCTGGTGTACTAATATGTAGACAAGCACTTCTACTGTAATGAAAATTGTAGCCGCGACTGGGTACAATACTACAACTTGTATCAGCAACGGCAACCTATCCTATCCAATCCTATCTTACTGGGTACACTTCTACCTCGGTCTACAACATTCCTACCCACTGAAGCTCGTGACCGGGCTTCACTATCTGGCATGATCATGAATATACTATATGGTCTAAAAAATACTATTGCGGAACGCTGACGGAGGAAAGCATCCGGAAGAATTTTGTGCTTCTCTACGAACTCCTGGAGGAAATGTGCGATTATGGCTACCCGCAAATGACGAACACGGAACAGCTAAAATTACGGCTATTATATCACATAAGGAAAATAACCGGCTAATTTTCTCTCCGGTTAAAGTTAATTTTGTTTCCCTCTATTCTTTTTCTTAGGGTTATCGATCCCGCCATGCACTATGTGTCAACACGAACGAGCTAGATTAATAGCGGGCAGAAAAAATCGCCAGGGAAATCTTCGGCAGACTGCCGAATAGATTCACATCATCACATCACCATCCCGCGTGGACTACGCTTAGTGGGTCCCCCCTAGAAGGCAAGGGGATTCTAAGGGAATGCACTCAACCACGGATAGTGAAAAACTACCTCTAAGAAAACTCTGCGTTCATAACTGTGCTGCACCAGTTAAGATACGGTGACTATGTACATGTAGTACTCTAGAGGAACCAGGAGCGTGGCTTTGTACTAGAGCAACGGTGACATTTCGTACTCTAGAGGAACCAGGAGCGTGGCTTTGTACTAGAGCAACGGTGAGGACCTTGGTTGATGAAGAAAAAGAAGTTACAACTACATGCCAAGTCTTCTATGCAGTTCCACTCTATCTAGAAATTCAGACTTTAAAGCGTCCTAGGTATACCTCATTACTGCACCTACAAACTCATGGTGACTGAGGGCGATCAGTAGTCGTTTTCAATTACAAACTCATGGTGACCTCATGGATTTTCATACCTTTTCTTGAATCTGGCGTCTCGTCTTTGGCGAATCTTGCTGCGACTGGAGGAGCCACGGCAAAAGTTATGTCTTTTACAGTGAATCACTCGGCCTATTTGCTCTTCTTTGAAGGTACAAAAAGACTGAACTACCTCAAATCCATTAGACCATATGGATAAGGAGGGCGCATGACATGACATACAACCTGGCTAAGTAGTTTTTCCTCATATTGTCCTAGGTTACTCCCTTCAAAGAATAAATGAAAGAACAAGAGGGGAGCGTCCGTGACGGGTAGTCGTGTGGCGTATTGCTTCCACGGTGGTCAAGAAATAATGCCATATCAGTAGCACATAGATGGATAGCCAGAAGAAGTTTCAAGTAAACATGTTTTAGCTAGTAGTCCAGTGGTAGACGCAGTGTGATGATCATGTAACGACTCATTTCATGACTCCAAATACTTTGACGTACTGAGTTTTTTTTTGTGATTCGCATCAATTCTGTGACATAGAGATGAAACCGTGACTGCTAAGAGTCGCTTCAGGAGAGAATGACAAAGCTCCTAGAAGAGAACTCATAGAATAACGAGAGTAAAATCCTTCTTCTAAAAACTGAATGCTACCGAATCTTGGGAACGTGGTTCTTCCGAGCTCGGCTAAAACGGTACCCAGTAATGCCGTTCACAGACCTGTAGGGCCAACGCAGGGCGCAGGGGGGGTTGCGAAGAACGAAATCTTCGTCGACATCCTAGAACGCGTCACTGTCTTGATGAACTCACAAGGGTACTAATATACTATTTTTGCGTAACAATGATGTTGACTAGATGAAAAGTAGACATTTATAGCGAAACAAGAGGCAACATCATGACATGACAGAACGACGTGGAGGTAGGTAATTATCCTCTTGATAATAAAGTACTCACGACGATTTCTATCTACCACTCTAATATTACTGCTTATCCTGAACGATTTGACTGTCATGGATTTGACTGTCATGGTCTCCATTTTTCTCAATTTTTGTCAGGCAATTGTTGAATAGCTGCGTGGACGGAAGTATTCAAATGAAGTCCTATTTGTTATGGCTCGAGCTTCGTGGCAAGGATTATTTCTTTGAAGCCGTGAAGGAAATTTTCAACTAAATATAGGAAAATAATTTTTTAACTCTGCAATATGCACCCCGTTTTTAATTTTTCCGCTGAACACTACCTCACGCTAGGTAGATGATTGAAAGTGGAAGGTAGAACTACACAACAAAAAACTGACCTTGAGCTGATAGAACTACACAACAAGTACTAGACCTTCTTGAGTCTCCTTTGCAGAACAGGAGGCTCTTTTTCATGTACCTAGTAAGAACTATAGCGAAAGTGACTGTTACTTCCACCTCAGAGAAACAAACCACAACGAAGCCGTTTTATCTCCTCCTCCTTTTCCCTAAGTAGCCTTCTTCTTGTAGTTATAAAGTGTTTACTCCCTTACAATAATATCTGCGCTTCTCTACCCTTTACCTACATTCCTTCCTTTTTCTTTTCCTAGTTAGTTTGGCTCCACCCATATTATAAAGTGTTTACCGCCTTCGTAAAGTCTTCTTTTCCTTGCTCTCCCTGAGGTCTTCTTGCTCTCCCCATATGAGTTTCCCTCTAACATCTAGTGGAAATCCGGAATTGAAACTGGCTTTGAACGAAGATATAGCTATCGGGAAGGACCAAATCGGGCGGGCGACAGTGGTCTTAGACGACTGCAACTTCCACGAGTGCGTGGACTTGCGAGAATTCGATGATTTGAGTACTTTCTTATACGCACACAATTCATTCTGCTTGAATCAAAATGAGGTTGAGTAGAGTTCTTTTGAGATAGAAGATCTAGATTTTTTGGATTAGAGCAAGATGTTGAGCAAGATGTTGAGCTAGCCGATTTGGGCAGTATCCATCCTCCCCTCTTTCAACACTACCACAATTGGTATCCCCAATCAGCTGAATTGTCCTCCCCTTTCCCGCTAAGGCACTACCTTAGATCTCATCTTCCATTAGCATTACTATTATTACGTAATCCTATGTGCTCCATTGCTCTCCATTATTATCCGCTCTCCCTGAGCAGGAACCTTATCGTTCTTCTTCTGTCCTTGCTCCCCCTCAGGAACCTTATCGTTTTTTCCTCCCGATGGGGAGTTTGCGGTAATGAATTATAGAATAACTTCGGAATTTCGAGTCCCTTTCCGATTGCTGCCGAGAGTGGAGCAAACTTCGAAGGAGTCGGTGGAATTGTCTTTATGGTCCTTTTTTCATCATGTTCCTAAATGGCTACAACAGAATTGGATTTGAGTTATATTTGACCCTGAAGTCGTGGCCCTGTGTTTTTTCTCTAAAGTCTATAGACAAAATCACAGGTACTTAATATCTTCTATCACACATTGTTTCTACAATTTGTACTTTACGTAGAGCAGGTACAGGTTAGTTTAGTAGTGGGAGTCTACTACCTTCTTCATTCTAACACTCATAACCGCAAGAGCGGAACTTCCAGAGCAGAATTATGGGGGCAACGTGCAGATAAGCATCAATTTGCCGAGGGGTCAGGTAGCCAGCATAAACGGGACTGAGGTGTTCGGAAGCGTTGGTGGAATTATGATGAGACTACTAAGTCGTGTTGTAATCGTTAGACCCTTGAAGGAGTACGCATTGTAGCAGAGTACTACTAGTGTGATACAGTTAGTACTGTGTAATGCTAGTAGTTGAAGACAAGGACAACATCAAAATTATCAACTGTGACTGAGAGAATCATATTTACTCCGTATCTAGAAATGCTGACTTTGAAAAGCCCACCTCAGTGTATCTTTTATATTAACCGTAGCCATTTTGGCTCAAGGTTAGCAGAGGATTGAAGCTAATTTTGTCCACCTTTGAGAGGAAAGAAGTGGACCTTGTATGACTCTTCTGGTCGTGATTACTTACTCAGGAGTTGTACACTCTGTTCATCTAACTCGCGCAGTAGTAACAAGGATGCGAACGCTCCGGAGAGCAAGCAGAACAGTAGTGTGGAATTCTTGGCGAATGAAAACCGCATTGCTTGGGTCCTAAAGAAGTTCGCTGGTGGTTCCGATTATGGCTTCTTCTAATCCATCTTCGGAAGCATCTTTGAGACGTTCAGGCATCCTTTGCAAGGGGAAATAGACGTTAAGTATCCTTTGATGCAAGGGAAAGCGATCTTCTTAGAGACGCTTCCTTTGGTGCAAGGGGAAATAAACAGTCTCGTCAGGATGGAGCTCGAGATGGATTAATTAGGGTGTTGAGTTCTAATCCGAAGTAACGCTGAAAACCAGGCTTAACTTCACCACGGCTAATAGCAACTGGAAGGGACAACTCTTAAGAAATGAAACGCTAGTTCTTTTTAGTAGATGAAAATTGTAATCAAAATCAACAAAATTCTATTGAGAAGAAAACCCCATCAAAAATAGGTTCTCAATACACAGTAGTTGATATCAGGTTCCTCTTAATTATACTACTTCTTAACCTACATCTATATCCACGGCCGTCCTCTGGACACACTGTTGGAACTGTTTCATCCCGCCGGTAGGCTTGAAGGACTACTTGGGATGTGAATGAATGAATTAGGCACGCTACTAGTACCACTACCTTCTAATATCAGGCCCAATCAGTATGGGTTTCGAGATACCCATGTTTTCCGTGAGCAAAATAGGCGTCCGCTACTTGCGGATAGCGGAACAGCATAAGAGCTACAATCCGTATCGCTGGGTGCGCTACGTGACGCAAAGTTGTAGCTACGTGTGCCGGATCTGAGTGGCTGGACGTGAGGGGGTGGGCGGAAGTTCTTGTTACGGGTGCCGGATCGAATTCGGAGAGGACTGGGGAGTTACTAGTGGCGAGTCGAAAGAGACGACTTGTTTGGAGTAGAGTTTTGCGTCGTTTTCAAACGGGCACTAGCTAGTATTTTTTACCTGGTGTGACAGTGATGCGTGTCCCTAATTTGACCAACGAAGTGAAAAGGGACGACCCGCAACGAGCTGTGCTGGATCTGACTTGATCAGTAAGAGACCGTGCAGACAACGACCTGCTGAGCTGATGAAGGGTAGTTTTTTATCTCCTTTCAACTGAAGGGGTGTCCCTTTTCTCGTCCTCTGTTACTCTGTCTCTTCGGAGTTTCCCCTTTCCTTACCTACCTCGTCGGCCCTTCTTGCGGACAAGGCTTAATGAGGACTACACAGAACGGTGGAAGTACTTTTTTTGACGACTACGCTACACGCGATTAGTTTACAAGCCGCGTATGGCACTGGCTCGATGGGAGCAGTTACATGCGTGCTTAAGTAATTTGCATGCGCGCTTAAGGTATGGTGTTCAGATGTAGCTACTTGAACAAAGAGAAAGTTTTAAAGAGAGAAAAAATGAGGGACCACTAGGTATTCTGTATAAACAAAAATGGAGGCTGCACTTGTCCCAAGAAATATTACGCGTGAAGAATTTTGGCACAGTGAGAATAAACTGCATTGCGTAGCGGACAACTAAAAGTAGAGAATATAATAGTCGATAATCAGTTGCTAAGTAACTTGAAACTCACTGGATTCTTCATCTATACAGAATTTTTACAAAGAATATATTATGTTGAACTAAGTAGACATCGAGAAAAAAATGGCGACCAGAAGGGTGGAGACGTGGCGCCGACTGATGTCGCGAACTCGATTTTTGTCTCTTTTGATACAAATCTTGTATGCCGGTTCCGAGAATGTGACAGAGGTAAGAGCTTCTGTGCTCAGGGAAACAGCTCTGGGCCAGCAAAGTACTCGAAGCAGAACGAACACAAGAAGCCATGCTCAAAAATTAAGGATGGCTGAGCAATACGGATGGTCTGCGTCTAGAAAAAAACGTTTCTACATCTTTGATGAGTTTCTACATCGTCCTTGGACCTTCCAAAAATGCATTAGCTGCTCGGCTACGATTGTCCCGTACCAACATGTTGATCTTCTAAGATCATGAAAGTATCTGCGTATGTACTTCTTCTTCTAAGATACCCACCACCAGCCTTGAGTCTCATCAGATTCTCATCAAGAGTACGTCGCTCTGCCCGTCGTTCGAGGAACGAGCGACCGGGTCACGGTCGTGCCACGCAACGTAAGGGAGGTCATGGGCGTACTGTGGAGACTGGCTCAGGTGTCCTTAGTTCAGGAGTCAATCGCGTGGAGGAGAACAATGAGAAGCAGAGAAGTCGTGTAGACAAGAGTATAGATGAGAACAAAGTAGATGATGGGGAGAAGAGTCGTGTAGACCTAGATAAGGATGCTCCTGATGGCGAGAAGCGTTATGAAGACCTAGATCAGAGGAAGAGCCTTCAACTAGCGACTGGGAACCCAGTAGAAGCAGCAGTAGAAGCAGCAGATGAGCAGAACAAGACTGAAGAGCGTGAACCTCCACGTGGAGCTGTTACTACTTTGGATTAAGGCACCAAGTTGCGGTAGTATCGGTATTTCAATCAAGCGGATAGTCATAGTGTCACTCGGTGTCGGAGGGTCCTCCGCCACTGGATTCAATTGTTAATACAACGCGCCGCATTTAGAAGAACTCAAATAAAATATCTTATGGCTCCTGCTCACAACCACATAGGAAGGCTTTTATGCCAATTGTTTTTTTTGCATCTAACGATGTAGGAAACAAGAAGGGCAAGGACAAGAGCACCAGCTTCCACAGAACTTTTCAGAACAGCATCTGCTTTCCGAACAAGTCCGTTCTCCTGGTGCAAAGGGTCTTTCTGAGAACTACCAAGGTCTGTCTGAGAACTACCAAGGTCTTTCTGAGAACCAACGTGCTGAAAAGCACGCCTTGCAGGACAACTTGGAGGCTCTGACGTTGGATTTTAGAGATACAGCGGACATCATTCGAGGGAGCCTGGCGGAAATGAGATCGAGCGTAGACTATATTTTATGGCAAATGTTGTTGGAGTAGTTTGCAAGCTATTTACATCTAAGAATCTTTGTTCGCTCCTTTAAGGCAACATGAAGCTAGAGTAGATGGGTCGTTGTATGTGGATACGTTGTAGCTGGAAATCTCCCTTGAGGACTCTCACTTCGTCAAGTGGATTTAATGTAGTACCGAGAACCGAATACTAAGACAAGAGCTCCACCTTCTATACGAGTGCAACTGCAATGAGTTAGACAACATCAAAAACGAAGAAACTCTTCCGAGTCCACGTCTTACGCGCCACAATTCTCTAACTATTCGCGAACAAGTATCAGCTGGTGGGGATCCAGGAGTGGGAACGACCACTACTAGTGCTAGTGCACCTTTATCCTCTTATTGCGAGGAGGTAGCAGGCAATGTGACGAGCGTCTCGAAACAGATGGAAGAGCAGTTCTCTTCATGGGCTGACGCGGCTTCCGATTTACGGCGTCCACTGGAGAGGTTAACTCCACACTTTGACTCCTTTGTCTGAACCGGCACTGATTACCACCACGCTTTTTTGACCCTTTTGTGGCATTAGACCACCAGAATTGTTTGAGTCAGTACGCGAAATGAGTGTCGGATTAGATCATAGACGTGATCCATTTGTAAATTCATGATCGCGTAGAAATACTTCTTCAAATTATGGGCATATTAATTAGAAGTGCAATCAGCTGGTTTTTGTACTTTACTTAGTTTGTTTGATGCAGCATCTAACTAGAGCTGTATCAGAGGCGCAGAAGTTTATCAGAAGCCGAGTCCCAGATGCAGTAGCTGTTAAGGCCAAATATCCGATTACATCTCGTTCCACAACCATCCCGCACTCTCTTCCTAGTATGGAACATGTGGGGGATGTTCTGACGAAGAGTGTAATTATCTTATATGGCAATCTTTAAAGTTGTAGAGGAACTACAGGCAGGGAAAAAAGATGACGCTTCTAGTGCAACTTTGGGCCATGACTATGAAGTCAATTTACACCAAGAAAGTGGCGCCGAACGTGCTTCCAGATCGCTTCGGCGTCGCAGCAAGAAGGCAGTATTACTGTAGCATGCTTCGTAGAAGTGTGAAGGAATTGGAATTCGTCGAAAACTAACCCTTGATACAACGAACCAGGAGACTTTCGTTTTTCCGTCTGTAACAACCAAGTGCAAACATTTCAGTTTCTTTTTTCATTTCTTCACAATCACAACGACCAAAAAATTAATTTTCATTCACCAGCTTACCGCTTTGTCGCGAATCGCTTCCGCTGCCTCTGGTCTGAAAACTCTGGTTTCGCCTCTGGCTACGAAAGTTAAGGACTGAAGCACCAACTTTCCGGGACAACAAGCCTCCCAGTCGGTCAAATAAGTTGTACATAGATACTAATGGGTCTCCACCACGCCCAAGAGTTGAGAAAGTTAGAGACACTAGCCCCACCTCTAACAATAGTTTCCGTCGTGGGCTGAGTGAGGCAAGCGTTGTAGGTGCCAGCATTTCCAGCCGAACTAGTCTGTTGGCCTCGAAGTTTGACGAATTTACCAGTGGCCTCGAGAATGCTATGAGCGCGGTTCTGTCTGATTTGGCGACAGCCAAGGAAGCACTGGGCGAGGACTGACTTGGAGACAGCCAAGGAAGCACTGGGCGAGGACTGACTTGGCGACAGCCAAGGAAGCACTGGGCGAGGACTGACTTGGAGACAGCCAAGGAAGCTGCTTAAGGCTGAGGATGATGATGATGAGGAGGCGTCTTTCTTTCTATGATAGGAGATGCAGGCTGTGCTTTCCTAAGTGGAGGATAATTTTTTTTGGATTTTTGGAGAAGAAGACTAGGAATATCGGGTGCTTTTTTTCTAGACGGAGTGGACAAAAAAATCAGCGTTTCCTGTATATATTCACAGGGTGGACCAAAAAGTTTCATATATAAATGTATCGCTATGCTGGTGCTTACACAGCAAGGTGTAATATCTAATGACTGATGATATTGAAGACTACGAATTAGTTATTTAAATGCACACTTCTACTTTATTTGCATCAATTATACCTAGTAGTATTTAATATGCTTGTAATATTTCAATGTATTAAAAAACCAAAATGCGATGAAAAGTGAAAAATGATAGAACGGAGGTTTCAATTTGACGGTTGGAGCTACAACGCTTTCAATTTTTGATAGTGTTAGCGATACCTTGACCAGTGACCTTTCTACTCTTTTTATCTTCGTCTGCGTTGTTCGTCCTTTTTTCAGACCAACACTCTTCAGGAGCGCTCGTGCGTGACGAGACAGAAGTTTCCTGGTGTCATTGACCGTCCGAGACGCATTCATCTGCGCCTTTCCTATGCCCAGCAGATCTGCCTGGAGCCCTGGCCCCTGCGAGCAAGCCAGAGAACTTCCAATTCTAAAAAGTGTCTTCTATGATTGACTTGGCGAACAGATCACCTTCACTCTTGTCCAGAACATTTTCTGTGGAGACCTTCCCCAATCCTCGAAGAGCCTTCGCTTGTTGACCGGCAGCCCCATATTGGCTAACTCCACACGCCGTATTGATTAGTTCCTTGTGAAACTACGTAAGTAGTGTTGTAGCTTGCTAAATCATCTAAGCCTAAGTGTTACAATATTCGTAAGCAGAACGTGGTTGATGCGTCTTGGATGTTTAGCCGCTTGAGTAGTTAGATAGATGGAAAACCTTCTTGTTGCTTATCCTTCTTCCCCAGAAGACTGCCCGATCCTCTACCGACAAGTTGCTCTCAGCACTTGAATAGTCTATTCAGAATAGTTTCAAAATGTCCTCATCAACGTCTGCCATCAGTTCTTCTCTTGTGCTTGCCAGTCCCTACGATTCTCGCGTTGAGTTGCTTGCTAGAAGACTAGGACTCCAGGACGTTCGAGATTTGGAAGAGGTGGAGCGCTACTTACTTAGGGCTACCGCTGAAGCACATCCTTAGCACCATGAGCCTTGGTTCCGCTTTTTCAGGGGGAAAAAGTATGTGATTATGATGTGTGACCCTCAAGGAAGATGCGACGTGGAGGTAGCTCTAACTTACTGGCCAATGACTGGAATGAGGAAGCCGCTTTGGCACAGTGGCAGAGGACTGGGCATTAAGGAAAGAGCCACTATTGTAGAGTCAACAGTAAGGATAGAGGCAATCATGATACAGAAACTACGTATACAGTGTACACCTCTTCCTTTTTTTTCTCCTAGGTAGAAAGAGGTTCAAGAATCGTATTCTTATGCAGTGTCCAGTAACAAATACAAACCGTTGCACCACTTGGCTTGGCAGTGGTGTGAGAAACAAACGATGTGCGGGGCACTGCTTTCACCACTGGCACGCTCTATAAGGATCACCGTGTCCTATTGGGGCCACCACATTTCACCAGCGCCACATTCTCTAAGAACTTCTGTGCTCAAGTCAATCAGTTAGTCAATCAATTACATTCGATTTACTTACGTTTTCCTGCTTCCACCACGTTGTGCGAGTCAATCAATTACATTCGATTTACTTACGTTTTCCTGCCACCACCGCATTGTTCTGCTGATCGTCTCCTCCTACCACCACGTTGTGCTGTTCTTGCTCTGCTGATCGTCTCCTCCTACCACCACTTTGTGCTGTTCTTGCTTTGTTCTTTCCCCAAGAACACTGTTCTACTGCTCTTCACCACAACATTGTTCTTGCTTTGCTCTATCCCACATCATTCCTCCTATTACCATTATATTCCCCAAAAATATAGACCCCGCTCTCTCTAAGATCAATGGCGTCAGGAACGCCAGAGGACGTATAGTGACTTCTTGGTAGAAGACACGCCAGCTTCGCGCCTGGTCATGGCTAACGGGAGCACGCGTTTTATGGGCTTCGCCATGGATGGACTTCCAATAGTCTGGAGCGATTCTAGACTGATATGAAAGGGGGTTTTGTACAAGAATTTTTACTTTAAGCGAAATGCAAATGCTCACGTCCACGTTCTTGTACATCAATCAATACAAAATTATACTTATAGTCCTCCTAGAAGTAGAACCACACTCCACCCCTCTCTTTCTAATCCCCAGCCGACCCCCTAGAAGTACCACCCTCCACCCCTCTCTTTCTAATCCCCAGCCGCCCCCCCAGAAGTACCACCCTCCACCCCTCTCTTTCTAATCCCCAGCCGCCCTGAAATCTTAAAGGGAAACGATGAGTTGGCAATAGGGAACTGCATCTACATGATGGAAGCGTTGAAGCGTACCTGCTACGCGAGGAATCGAAAGTTTCGATTATACGTTCTGTTAGACTTCTCAGGGTGGACATTCAAGCTGGCAGGCCACTCAGCACTACAGCGGAAATTAGTCACCTTGTTGTTGAATTTATGATTGGCCACCTTGTAGTTGTTGAAGGGTATAATATGTTCGTTGGAGGTTAGCATGATGAGTCAGACTTAATATAAGGACGATGATAAGGGTGACGAATATTTACTCTCTTCTGAACTGCCATTACCCCGACCACGGATGACAGCATCTCCTTGATCGTCTACTTGCTCTAAAGAACCATTACCCTGGAACCCAGATGCGCACGATTATCGTGAATGCGAGACCGTTATTCCAAGTGGCGTGGCGTCTTTTCACGCAGCTGGCGCCAAAAACGACCTGTGAAAAAGTCAAGTTTGTAAATCTAAAGAGAGCATCAAGCACTTCTTCTGATACACCCAACCACGCCTTCAGTGGAACATCCGACGGGGATGATGATTTGAGACGAGTAATTCAGTTAAGGCAACCGCTGAAGCACCCTCAGCATCATCGATTCCTGGCTCTTATCCTTCTACTTGAAAAAGGGGCCCAAGTGACGGCAATAACACTTGTTGAGTCCCCATACTCTGGACAGCACCTCGCGAACAGGTAAATGAATGAGTGATGCACTCAGGGGCATGCTACTACTAGCATGCTACTACTACTACTACGAACAGGTAAATGAATGAGTGATGCTACTAGCTCTAATTGAGGGAGAATGCCATATACCATTGTCGGTATTGCCGTATGAGTATGGCGGAGCCCAGTTTCAAATTCCCTGCTCGATGGGTCCGGGAGAGCCTGTGTTCGAGCCTTCGCGTTACGTGGATCAGCTGACGGGAGAGGTGAAAGAAAACGAATGGGATGCTTTTTTACTTATGAACCGCGGGACAAGTGGAATCAATGCTGCTCGTTTTTAGCTATCAATGCTGGTCGTTTTTAGCTATCTTCAACTATAATCAATCTGAAAGAGCTCTAATAAAACTGACGCTCAAACAAGCACTAAATAAAACAACCGGTTAGTTTTTACCTCTCAACCTTAGGCTTATCCCATGAAACAAAATCTAATATGCATTTGAATTATGTCATGTCAATGGTGAAGCAGGAGTCATGCTAGTGCTACACTTCTATTGTCAATCAACTTACAGAAAGTGAGGTGCTTGGCATATCGTCAAAGTGAAGCTGTCGTTCTCGAATACGTCATGTACATTCTATTTTTTGTCAAAAAAGCTCACCAGACTACTCTAATATCAGTATGCCGAATGGAAAGGAAGCCAACGTCCAAGGACGAGGACAAGAACAGGCATCGTCATCTTCGTCGTCATCACGGATGCCCGTACGCCCTGAGGGAGAAGAGATGCTTCTTGGAGCAAATCGGAAAACGAGGAAAAGACTAAGGCTCAAAAATTGATATTTGAGTAGGTCTAACTATGTCCGTGATAATATTCACTATCTATGATACTTCTTGTTCGTCTTCGCGCATTATAAGTGAAGAAACCAACATCCGGCGTAGTTGAAAAAAGCTAAAACTTCTCTAGAACTAGAATATTGAAAGACCACAGTTGGAGTTGGATCCCACAGGAGTTCTATTATTGAAAGACCACTTGACGGTGATTCAGTACAATCACTTGAGACGTGATTATGATGATCTTCTAAACTGCACTACTAGCACAAGCACCAGTCCATCATCAGCCGAAGCAGCCGATGGGACACCTAGCGCAGTTATATCCGGTTTTCATCATCCAAGCGCCAAAAGACACTTGAATAGGGTATCGCCCACATCTACTAGTGGTAGTGGCACAGCAGGTTCAGGAAGTTCAGGCACCCAAATGAACTATATGAGAGGAAGAGGAGCAACAGATAATGAAGAGGAAGATGAAGGAAACCTTTCTGGTTCTGTTAAACAGAGAAAATGGAGGTTTTTGTTTGCGTTGATTGTTGCCCTAGCCTCAACAAATCTGTTTTCGCGTCTTGTATTCGGAGAATTATCCTCATTCAACGCCAACGCCTAGTAGTATCCACGACTGGTCATGAGATCGAAGTCTTTTCAAATTCTTGTTCAGAAAGGTGTTCAGTTTTGACAGTGTTCAAACTCGAAGGCGGTGAGAGCGAGAGATATTAATATTTTTTGGGTCTGCGGAAGACCAGAGGAGCAGGAGCCCGACCTTAGCACGGAGCGCGAGGACAAATCTGGAAAATCGAATAGGACTCTCCGGCGTAAGAAATATGCAACGAGCAAATCAGTTGCTGTTGTTCCCTCCCTTGTGCTCTCTTTGAATGATCTGTCTTGCCACTTCGTCAATAGTCACTTCTGTTGAGAGTTAAGTACATACTCTTCGAGCTCTGTCGTGATATATTTGTATGGACCGACGACGATTACTCAAAAGTGACCAGGGAGATCATATCTACTGCAACATCGTTTTTGGTGTAGTAGTTGTTTCATAGATTGGCCCACATTGATAACATGGCACTAATCATGTCACATGATGTGGCAAATGGTAGTAGATCATTATTTTCCACGTGCATCTAAAGATTTTCCATCTTTCTAGCTTTCTAAACTTTCCTACATTAATAGCGCAAGTAATTCATTGACAGCAGAACGTTTTTCTCGTTGTTTCTTTTGGTGGCTGTCACCTTGCGACGCCTCGAGAACTGCGAGATGGATCACAGGGACGTTGTTAATCTCAACAACTACAATAAGAATAACAAACTAGTGAATATCAAGAAGTTACCAAAAGCATTTTTTAGGTGCTGGATGGTATTGTCAGCTACTAGTACTTACGTAGTTGTCAACATACAACATCACATTTTTGACATTCATGATCTTCTAGTTAATACTAGAAAAGGGGTGTTTTTAGTACATTGCTTATTTTGCATAATATGAGTTGGAAAGAACCAAAACATGGGGATGGGGTACGTAGTAGCCGAGGTGTGAGTCAACATTTTCACATCAGCTAGAAATTGCTACAGGAGTTCTTGCACAGTGAGTTCATATTTTTACAATAAAAATCACAGTTCAGCACCCCAACGTTGATGTGGTATTGCAAGAGCAAAGAACTTCCAAAAGTCGATTAAATTAATAGCAGATCGTGGAAAGCATATAGGGTTTAGGGTTAGTTCATGTCGCAACCACGGAACTAGGTTTGGAGCCACGCACGGTCTGCAGTGGACGAGTTCGCTCTACTCGGTGGACGTTTGAAAACCACTTCTTTCAGTATAAAATGATCTGTCTGGTGAGCGTGAGATGAGTGTCGTCATGAGATGAGTATCTCTTCTTGAGAGGGTAGAAGACGTATGATATGAGTATCTCTTCTTGAGAGGGTAGAAGACGTATGATATGAGTATCTCTTCTTGAGAGGGTAGAAGACGTATAAATATCATGCTTACACCGGCCAGACGAGATTCATCGTGTCATCTGTCTGCGTGAGAGGGAGAGAGAAGCTCTGTAAATCTGCAGACAAGTAGATCTAGGTCCCAAAAAGAGAAGAATCATTTGGATTTCATCTTCTGTTGCGAGGCGAGAGTAGATACTCATCTGGTCTTGGTGATGTAAGAAGGTTGTTCTTCTGTGTTGAAATCATCTGGATAAGTGAGCCTTGGAGCATGATGAGTATGAGAGCATCTCCTTTTCTCGAGTGAGTCTAGGAGGTTGCCGTGAAGTGATGCTCTTTCTGGTCGCTTGATCAATTTCGCAGGACCCCAATGACCCACAGATGATAAGTAAGAACGTCGCTTATCTTTTCCCGCTTATCTTTTCCCCCATAATCAATCTTCAGGTCACATCTTCTGTACTTAGGAGGATCTGTACTTATGAGCTAGATTCTTGTTAGACCATATTCCCTTTGTTCACCAGTTGGGGTCTTTTCCGCTTGCAATTTTCGACGTTGTACCGTTACCTTTGCTTGGATTTTTGGGACTACTAAATAAGAATAACCACAAAATGTCTACGTCAAACATGATCAAGGCGCCCATCCGCAGTGGGCACACTGCTGTGGGGGACCGTAATCTGAGCATGATGGAGGGCTTGTATAAAAAGCTATTGCGCAATCTCTTCGGCGACTTCGTTGGGCATTCTCTTCTCAAGCGCAAGTTCCTGCAGCAAACTCTTGGTAATCCTTTGTGCATGTTACAAGGCAAAAAACGGAAGAAACGAGGCGCGGCAAAAGGCGGAGATTCGCCAAGAGGAGGGGATGGAGGGGGCGGCGAATCGGCAAGAGGAGGAGGTGATCAGGGATCTTCGGGAGGAGGTGAAAACGCGGCACTTGGTGGAGGGGATAACGAAGATGAGTCGCCTCTAGACGTCATCGCGGAAGCTGATGTAGCCTGGGCTAACGACGCTCTGGACTTGATGCGGAGTGACAGTTCTCGTAAAAACATTCTCAGTCGCAAGCTATCCTATGGAGGAGGCTGGTGGACAGCATCTGGCAAGTGGAAAGTGGTGGACAGCATACGATCACAAAGACTGCGGGAAGAGGAAAAAAGAAAACGGGAACTCGAAATGGAAAGAAAGGAGGCTGAGGAACGGTGGAGCGCAGAACAACAAAGAAAACATAAGTCCAGTCTCACGTCGGCTAAAGATGAGGACGACGGAGATGATGACGACGGAGATGGGGGAGATCATGGAGGCACTACGTCAACTGGAGTTGTTGGCAATATGATGGGAGGACCAGGTGGAGGACACTCTACATCTACAGCAGGGGGTCCGCATTCCGAAATTGCTCCCTTCGCAACTCCAGCTGAGCTGCTGGTCTTAGAGTTAGGCTCGCTCACTGGTTATGGGCTATACGGGGATGGAAAGCCACATCCTGCGTCTGCTAGTGTTCTATCACTATCCCTACTAGAAGATTTCACGCGTTTGGAGCCGTTTGACCTAAACACACCAGAATGTCTGCCGTTTCCGAACCGATATCGCGGAGTCTCCTTGGCAGCTCGCCAATTGAGGTCGATTGTTATGGCTTCGTGATTTTCTCTCTCTTCAACGAATCCATGACCAATGTAAATCTAGTTCTTGGCATACGTAAATGCTTATAAGTATCCAAATTCTGCTCTTGAAAGACCAGGAACTACCTGAACGTACAAGTAGAAGAAGAGCGAAATGAAGAAGAGACTCGGGAAGTAGATACGAAGTAGAATTATATCATAATTAATACGTAGATGAAATATTATTTAGAGAGATGAAATTCCTATGATCGTCCGCGACCTCCTCAGAAAAAACTACTGTCATTTTTTCTGTACTATTGAAGCCTCTAATCTGCAAGCCTACGAGTCTCGATGGCATAAGTTGGAGCAACTCCACACCCTCAACGACCTTAATTGGCTCTCTGATCAATTTGTATTCCTCCACCTGAGTCGCGAATACAAGGAACTAGGCCTGTGTCTCGCCATCGATCCTGCCACGGCAAGAGCCAGAGCGAATGGAGGAGCGAATTCAGGTAGCACGACACCACGAGGAGAACAGAATGCTGCGACGTCAGGCGGTAACTCTGGAGGCATCAATGGGGGAGAAAACCAAGGTGCAGCCGGGGAAAATCTTCTGCAAATTATGGCTGTCACGGACGAGGTGGGTGGAACCGCCTCAACAGGGGTGAACCCCCATGGGACCACGCCTTTGCAAGGCCTTTCTGGACTAGTGCCTAATCCCAGCAACGGGGTAGGTTATGAACAAACGGACACGCTTGTGGATGAGGTCAAAATTTAGGGAAAATTTTTAGGGGATATTATTATGGTTCCCTGTAATTTTCCCTAATTTTCCCTATGTGGGAGGTTTAAGCGTGTCCGTTTGTTTCTAAGTAGGCTCTCCACCAGCAGCAGTTATGGTGAACCCCGACGCGGACTTTGAGATGGATTCCGATGCTTTTCCTGCTGGCGAATTTGGTTGGATCAGTTTGCAGGAACTGCAAGCCATTTGTGGCGCGTTTCTGGAGTTGAGGTTTCCTACCAGAGACCTAATCGCCGAACGAAACCAATTGACGCAGGCTATGTTCTTAAAGGCTTTGGAGATCGCGTTTTCCCGGACGCCTTTGGTGCAAGTGAGAACGACGCCATTAGAAGTGAGTTTTGACACCGCGTGTGTGGTAATGGAGATAGCGAGGATTTTGTGGCTCAGGTTTCAAAAAACAGGTGGTTGGAGTGCCAGAGAAGTGACGGTTCTGGAAACGATTTTTCCGTATGATGAGGTACTCAACAGTTGGAGACAAGAACTGAAGTCTTCTTACACTAATCTTACACTAATAGTCTTCTTACACTAATCTTCTTTCTTTAGCAATTATACTGATTGTACTCTTTAGCAATTATATACTGATTATATTTGCACTTGTGGACGAGGTGTAAAAAATTCTATATGTTGGATACCTCGACAATATTAGGTTTATCCCGTGCAACAATATATAGATACATCTTCTTCTTTCCTCGTCATGAAGGTGAAGATGCAATAGCAATTCTACAAACTACTACGACATCCTGCTTGTTCTAGTACTACAAACAATAACTGAAACTCCGCGCAACGAAACTCCAGGTCGTCTCCAGCAAAGTCTTTGGGATTTTAGAGCGTGGTGGCCTTCCTATGGAAGCAGGTGAGGAACAAATTGGCTTCATCAACTTACTCCGAGAGTCCGATCTCAACTTAAGGCTCGATACTTAATTCATTTCCAAGGGTTATCTCATCCAGTGCTCAACATTTTCTTCGGCTTCATCCCTCCTCTTTTTAGGAGAGTTTTATCGAAGAAATGTCTTCAGCCTGAAGAAATGTAAAAATGAATCGTCTTGAGCTCATCTAATCAACCACGATGGCATCACAAGCTTCTCAGAGTTCTGTTTTCTGCTGAAACGCTTTGACGATACGCTGAGAATGCAAGAATCAGCTAGGTTTGCGGAAGCGGGATACCTCGACTTGCTACCTGGGACCTTTACGGATGAACTGTTTTACGTTCTGAGAAAATATTTGGGGAAGGAGAAGACAGGTGGAAGTGGTGGTGATGGATCTGGCCTTGGATCCTCGGATCAGATGGAATTGTTCACGTTCACTGACTTTCGAGACTTGTTCGGAAAAATGGGAATCGATCAGATGACGCGTGAAAGACTGCGGCAAATCGACCGTCTAGCCACTGAGCTGGAGATCGACGTGCGCGCGATGGATGAGCACACTCTGGTAGCACTGCTGGGAGCGGCGTTTCAAACGTACTTACACTGTTGATTGGCTTCATGCTAGGTAGAAGTAGTCACTGTAATTAATATCCAAGTTTTTAATAGAGATGTTCTCTACCGCCCTAAGACACATCTTTGCTGTGATCATTGTAATTCCAACCTGATGTAGTTGATCATCATGAAAATACAGGACTCTTCCAAAATTAACAGGAATTGTGGCGACATGGCAACTTTAGTTCGCCAGTGGGCGTTTGAGAAGCACCGCAAGCGTTTAGGCCGTAACGCACCACGCGCCGACACCTTAACCAAACCCAAAGCCCGTGTGTCCGGGATGGAAATTCTCGATAACGTTCTTTCCCAGGACTTCACCACTGATTGGTGGGCCACTGTTGCAGTTCGGACCCAGAAACTCTCTGTCCTCGAACATGAGATGCCGCGTTTTTTGAACAGCAAAGTTCATGGTAGTAGTACGCTCTCGTCTGGACCGAAACGTAACTCGTCCGCATCTAATACCGAAACCCTGTTAGCTCAAAGTGGTTTCGCAATGCGCATGTCGTCGGATCCGTTATGAAGGATCGTTCATAATGCGGATATGCAGTGGTTAAGCCATTCTTAGAATTATACGGGGTGTTTTTTAGCGTAGGAAGATCGATCATGATGTGAACACGGAAATATCTTCGTAGTGAAAAACATACACAGTGAGTAGTCACGCTGTAGCACTAGTTGTAAGGACATTTTTCAATCACAGCAACGAACATGATTCCTTTTAAGATTTAGATTTTCCATGAATACTAACAACTACACAACATGTAGAACTACACGAAGATGAAATCTAGAAGTAATCAAATCGGTTTTCCAATCATACTGGTGACCTAGTATAAATGAATCCTCGATTGTATCCATTTGATTGAAATGAACTCTACTATCGAATTTGCGCACTTGATGAGTCGCATGATCGTTCTTCGTACAGATTCTTACGACGAAGTCAAAGATTTGTGAGAACATGATGTACCACAACAATCACTAGTGAAATTGAGAATGCGGAAGCTTTGTCTCAAGAAAAGACATAGATACAACTGGAGTTCGTCAGCTTCGGCTTTTTGGTGTTTCGTTCGCGAAGATTTATCTTTTGTCCTCGTGCTTCATTCGGATTCGCTTGGCAACCACTTCGGATGAGCTACGTTATCGCCCTGCTTCGTCTGGATCGGAATTCGGATGGACCAACGCGAACGAAGGAATAAACTACGCACTGCGTTTCGGTCAGTAGTTGTAGAACTAATCTTTTGCAAAAAGCAATGAAAATGCAGAATCTAATCAGTGTGATGAACCACAAAAGAATCTTGTAGGAGCAAGCAGTAGAGGTAGACTGAAGACAGCACAGTGAAGAATACCATTAGATCATTATTTTTCGTAGTGCTTGTTGTTGCGCTAGAAGAAGTAAACCTACACGCGTACCAAGTACAATACGAAGTCTTCAGCCGGTACTTCTAGTTCTCCCTTCTCCGGTACTTCTCCTGTTTCTCGCTCGTTGAAGACAATGGGCTGGTCGACTTCCTTGTGGCCATGGCCTGAGGATTTCAGTGCCCCTTTCTTCACTAGTTGTAACAACTACGAAGAAACGAGCTGTGGTACTAGACCTACTCCAATGCGAACTAGTTCTAGTTCATTCTTCACTAGTTGTAACAGCGAAGACCAACGAACATCATTTTCTCCTACAACAACAAGAGCTAGTTCATCTAGTTCGTTCTTTTCTTCATCTCCTGGGAGAGGCGGAGCAGGAGGAAGTAGAGGATCTGGTCGTGCATCAGCAAGAACGCCTCCTTCTGCTAGTCTTCCTTCAACAACTACGACTTCTTCTAGGTTTTCCACTTCCTTCTTCTACCCAACTAGAGAAAAGCCAGCTCCAGCACCGCACTTCGAAAGTTTTAATACCCTAGGACCAGATCCGCTTTCGGATTTTCCACCTCCGCCTGGTGGGGAGAAGCAGAGCGAGGGTGTCTTGAAAACCATACGAGGAGAAGAACTGGTAAAAAGTCAAGATAGTGCCTTCAAACTTATGGCCAACATTATACTAGAAGTTCATAGCCTAGGTGTATCCCTACATGTTCATGCAAAACATTATTAGATAGAAGTGTCCATCTTTGTTTCTGATTCCGAGCATCATCTCCTTCTTGGTTGTACCACGACTATCCTTTTGTTGTTATCATCTCTGTGGTACTACCTACGCTTTTGTTGTTATCTCTATGGTACTACCTACGCTTTTATTGTTGTTCCCGTACTACTAGGACTAGGACTAGGACTAGGAGAACCAAACAACAAGGAGGACCATCAAGGTAGTACAGAAAAACCCAAAATGATGGGCGGGGGACCATCATGATGGGCGAGGAACCGACATGAATACAGATTAATATTGTGTTGATGTGAGTTATCATCGTGACGAAACACTGCGACGCCCTTTTGGCAGTCTGCGCTGTACTTTGTCCGAGTCAACTAATGTTGTACTGTAGTGCCTTGACTCATCTAACAATAGAGACGACTCCAAATTGGTATGGGGTTGGAGTCAAGCCCGTAATCCGAGTGACCAATACGTGACGCACAGTGACGTCTTCACTCTAGACAACACGTGCTTTAGCGGGAGTCGAAGATGCCCTGTGACAGTAAATGGAGAGATGACACCAGCCGATGGGAAGGGAGTGGCGAGCACTGTAGTTATGAAGGATCATGTCGAATTTTTTCGATTTTTACAACAAATAGATACTAAGTAACTTACCAGAAGACGATTTTTACAACAAATAGACACTAACTTACCAGAAGATGATAACAATTATACTTTCTAGGATGTGGTGGAGAAAAAAGGGCTTCACACTGCGTCTATAGTATCTATATCCAAGGGCACTTGACTGCTAATCAAAGAGGAGGCGCCACTGACGGGGCAGCATCTTCTTTCCAGCTTCGCAAACATCCGTTTTTCGACCAAGACGAGAACGAAAGGAGGCTGCATCCGGCTTTTACCTTCAAGAAAGCACTGTATGGCCCAGTCCGTGTGACAGTGAGGGAAGTCGGCTTTTTGTCCTTAGGCGGGAGCAATCCTAGCGTCGCGACGATCAGACGTAAACTGTCGAATGTTGAAGGGTGGAAACACCAATACTCGAAAACAGCGACTGCGGTTGCAAACGGGGATGATCCAAAATTAAGACTGTTGGACTTCTTCCTTTTTATGTATTTTTGTTCCATAATTAGACGTGCTCCACCGGTACTATGTATCTGTAATTCATCTGTATCTGGTACGGACCGACCATGCTCCCCCTGAATGGCTTTTATAATATTTTCTCTCACAGAATTCAATCCCAATAATAATATATTGATGTTCTCGTCCATGTTGTTCTTATGTCAGATTAAGGCATTCATTACACCTCGTTTCTTTCACTTGTCCTAATCAATAGTAATTTCTGTGGCCTATTTTCTGTGGACTTCTTCCTCTGTATGTATTTTTGTTCCATACCAGTCAAGGGGAGAGAAACTGTATAAGAGTGATAGATAAAATGCCTAGCGCTAACAAAAGCACCTGTGGTACACTGGAAACAAGTCTACATGATCGGTCGTCTCGACCTCCAATCATGGAATGAGGCTGTATACCGAAAGATTATTCTGCCCCATCGTCGAGCCCGTTTTCCGGATGATAAGTTAGCCGCACACCCACAACAAATTCTCGAGTTTTTTGACGGGAACGAAGATGACGGAGAAGCTTTCCCTGTTAAGAAGGGTCATGGATGTAGATGCAGTACACCTTTTTTTGTATTCAACATCTGCACTAGAAGAACACTTAGACTGCGCTCGGATCCTTTCTAATTCTGCGTGTCCACTCATTCTTCATCTTTTCCGGTAGAACAAATACAAAAGTAAGACGGGAAGGATGTAGCTAGTCTAGATCGGATGAATGCAAATAGCACTGTAGAGATTACATAATCTTCAAGCACAACATCAAGCTGTTCTAATCCGATGAAAGATGCGAGTTCTGGCAGTAAGATGTTTGATTTCTTTTTTGGATCATGGGGTGTTGCTCCAGCGTCAAAGAAGCCAGTTGGCTCCAGTACTAGTGGGACGTCTGGCACTCCAGCATTCGAGAGTCGACCTCCACCTCTTTCTCATCATAATCGTGCTTTTCTGAAAGGGGATGAATTTAAGGCTTCCTGTTCGAATTTCTGATCTTCTTTCAGTAGAGAGGATGTAAGAACCAACGTACTTACATCGATCTTGGACAAGCCCCTGTCCCACATTTCTGTGCTTGTTGAGAACTACTCCAAGATGTACACCGAACTATAATGTGAAGATGGGAGAAGTAGATTACTACGCTCTAAGGAATTAGCTCTAATGAATTAGCTCTACGTCGTAACTACGCTCTAATGAATTAGCTCTAATGAATTAGCTCTAATGAATTAGATGGGGTAACTACGCTCTAATGAATTAGCTCTACGTCGTAAACTCGATGTCCGAGATGTGATTGCGATGAAAGGTGCTGGTGGGATGCTTTCGGAGGATGAACAAGACACCCTAGACGCCCTAGTAGATGAATTCGCGCGAACGCATCCGAAGACAGGCCTGCAAGAAATCTTAAGTCTCAGACTGAAGAAATCTTAACTATTAGCTTATAGACCGAAGACAGCACTGCAGAAATCGTAATCCAGCTTGAGAAGCAAGCATTTTGATTCTTTGATCCCCCTTTTTTTTTGATGAAGGGAAAGAAAACGAGCCACAGATGAGACTCTCTAGATCAAGATGCTGAATATTCATTATATCGGTATTTTATTACTCCCACCCTCTGATCCTCTGACAGTAGTGTGATGGGATGCTAAGGTAATCTACCTCTAGATGTTGATTAGTTGTGCGTTTTTTTGCACTGTTCTCTTCGCTTCAAAGTTGTTGGCTTAGTGGTTTAGGCGTTGGCCTGTTCACTTATCACTTCTTACTGAGGTCGTCACCGACAGACACCCACTTTGACTAGTCTTTAGCTTCTTGTTGTTCTGTTACAAACCTCTCGAATAATTCACTGTTTATTACTAGTAGGGCCGTCTTTCTAAGAATCCTGTACAAAGTGCATACAGGCGCAACGTTGCCGGAAGGGGGTCTAAAGCTGATGCAAAAACTGTTTGGGAAGGAGATTCAAACGCGCGTCTTCGATATGGAGAAGCCACTAGACGCAGAAGAAGTAGTTATGGCTTCCCCAAATTCATCTTATTAAGAAGCATCTTTGACACGGTTTCAAGGGGAAAAGAGGTCAACGATGCGCTTCAAGATGAATAGAGGGAAGGTCTAACGTAGGTGCACTAGGAGATGAGAAGCCGGCTGGAGCAGGCAGGAAGTCGAGAAATCAGACGAAGAAAGGTGTGCGCCAGGTGACGTTATTTAAGGCTTCGTCTCTTACTACTTCGTCCATGTTTAGAATGAAGGAAGCATCCTGTTGAAGCTGTAGTTCCATTTAAAAAAAGCAAAAAAATTTTAAAAGCAAGATGCGCCGTCGCCAGATGGATATTCAGCTTGTGACAGACTGACTCCTGAGCTGCTCTTCCTCTTCTAAGGTTTATTTTCAACCGACCAAACATTTACATGCGGACTTACCTGGGCTGGACAAAATGCAGTCGGATTTTTTCTTGCCGATTTGTGGCAATGGAAATCGACCTAATCGATATAAAGTAATCGAATTGGGTTTGGATTCCTTGGACGACAGGAATACCAAAGCACCCATCCACGAAAGAGTGCTCATGGTCGTCAGAAATAACCTCAAAACGAATGACTGCTTATGAAGGGAAGCATAGATGAAGAAGCATAGATAGGTGATTTGTGTAGCTAGAGAAATTGGGGAGGAGAAAGATCCAGGAACAGAAGGAGCAGGAGTGGAGGACAAGACAATATTCTTCCATCCTCTAGAACAAGTCTCCTGCGGTTCTTCTGTTATCTCCTCCCTCCCTCCCTCCGTTAATACGGTTTTTGTTCTTTCCTATTCCTCTTCTCCCTCCCTCCTCCCTTTAATACGATTTTTGTTCTTTCCTATTCCTCTCCTCCCTTCCTTCCTTCTCCCTTCTTCATACGAATTCTGTTCCGGTATGTTTCCTGGTTGTACGGCACCTGGATATCCGCCAGAGCAGCGTCCTTTTCTCTTACCAGAAGCCCAAAAGTCCTTGAAAGAAACAACGACTGCGCGAATTCTTGGCAGCATGCCTAGGATGCGCAATTTGCCTCTAGCAGACACACAGTTCTTGGAAGTTTCTTCGTCGTTTACAGCCACACCACAGAGTACTATCCAGACGAGGAGGAGGAAGACATCTTCTTTTTCAACAGCAAGACCAACTTCTTTTTCAACAGCAAGACCAACTTCTTTTTCAACAGCAAGACCAACTTCTTTTTCAACAGCAAGACCAACTTCTTTTTCAACAACAGCAAGAAATACAACTTGTACCTCTTTTTCATCAACACCAATATTACCAGATCATACTAGCTTTGCAGCTACTAGCTCCGCAACCACGAGGACCAACTTCAATTCTCGCGTTGGAGACGAAGGGCCTCTGGACGAGATGGGCATAATCCAAGAGTCTGTACAAGTTCAAGTCGAGCCACCTGTTATCATGCCGAATCCAGTGCAGGAGAATGCTGACACTTTATGGCTCTTTATTAAAACATCTATACCCGCCGATGGGGTGCACTACTACTGATACTACTAAGTAGATAATCTGTTGTGTCTAGTATGCTGAGTTCAACACTTGTTTATGAGTAGCGCATATTCAGACGTTTTACTTTACCAACTAGTAACTCTAATTGGTTGAATGAAAACTACTTTTTACAAGAACTAGAGCCTGTAATAGAAAAGCTCGTTCTCGACTGAGAAGTCAAGACAAATTTTTTGAGAGAAAATCAAGTGATTCACTTCGAACAGCATTTTTATCGATTATCACTATTACGACGACCATCAGGTTAACAGCTATGCTCCTTGCATACTAATCACCATCACGAGCATGCTAAGCTTATAACAAGGGTTATGGGTATGCTCCTAGAAGTAAGCTATTAAAGCTATCACGATCACACCAGCACCAGCACCACCCTCGTCACCCTCTAATCCCAACTGCTGAACATGCTCGAACGAATGCAGACCGTGGTGGACCTGTGGATGCGCATGGCCAAGTCTTCACATCTAAGCTTCTTGGTGAAAAGCAAGCATGGCAGGAGAACGAAGTCGCAGAGAAGAGGAAGATATTATGGTGTAAGTACTAGGTACAACTGGTACTGGTTGGCCTCACAAGTAGACACTAATAGCTACAAAAGAGGAAGATCTTATGGTGTAAGTACTAGGTACAATTTAGTCTGCCATAGGCGTTACTCACGCCCGAAGCAGTCGGTCTTTTTTTAGCTGCCGCGTCTCTACTCGGGTCGCTACGGAACCAGGCAGCTTTGAGTGAGTTGCTACGTGGTTCGAATGAATGAGTGGTGGATCTTGTAGACTTTCACCATCCTCCTTTTCTATGATCTTTTTTGATCAAAGAAGTGGTCCTCTAGTACCTCTACTAGTACCTCTACTTCTTCTAAAGATAGCAGACTTTTCACAGCGTATGCGGTCGCTGATGCACGTGGACGGCGAGCTCAATGAAGCACAGATTCGAAAGGAACTAGAAGAAATGTTGTAAAAAAAAGTGATGTGGTTCTTATAGTCATCATGATTCTCTACATCTGCGGTGAATGAATTCTGATTAAACCTGAACAATGATCTCATTCCGTCATAACTGATTCCTCTCAGCGGAAAAGGTTACATTCCGTCATAACTGATTCCTTTATGGGTTTTTTTCTGAAAGTTAAAGCTACTTTCTTATATGATGAATCCTTTATGTTGACAATAGTAATGCTCGTCACGAACTCCAAAACTTTTTTGGACATTGTGGAAGAGACTATAATTCGGTGTTCACCCACTCCCCAGCAACTCAAGATGCATATTCGTACAACAGAAATTGCATGTAGTCGGTCTGGTCAAAGCTTTCTCGGTAAAAAAAACTTTCCACATTTCACCACTACTTTCACCACAGCACTATTGATTCTCTTGATGATGCGGAGGAGCAAGAGCCATCAGTTCCGACTTTATGACGTGTGAGGTGTACGCTTACGCAACTCGGTCCTCCTGGTTTCGTGACGAGAGACATGTAGTTAATATGTGCATAAAACGAAACAATGTGCTTTAAACGGCGTGACTTGACCTCCTGCCTATATCTCGTTTACAGAGACAGTCTTCTCGTTCTCAGTCGACACTAGGCACGCGATGTACAAGATGCATCGTGTGCGTGCTGTTGATTCGTGTTCTAATAAGATCTCATCTTCATCATGTTCGTGCCCCTTGATCTGTGAACGCTCTACCATGTTGTTGTTGTTGTTGTTGAGAGAGACTAGGTGGTAGAGAGACTGGAGAAGATCCGTGAGTATTGATTAAGACATGAGGATCGATCCCGACGTGAGTAACATCATCTGTAGAATCAGAGCAAGATATATGTTACATAAGTGAGGGAACTTATTAAAGTTCTTGTGAGTATACCTTACCTGCACCAAGAAAAACCTGAATCCTCTAGTCTTGTTATCAAAAAAACAACTTGATCTTGTTATCAAAAAAACAACTCCTTGTTGATCGTTCCCAGCCAGGTTGTAAAGTGGTGAAACATTTTCCCACTCCTGTTTCCCAAAGTAAGATACTACATAGGTGGTAGAGACTTCTCGTTCTGATGTAGGATATAGTTCTACGTCAACATATTTTTTCCTTGCCAGATTGATATCAATCTTCTTATAGATACTAGTATGCTGCAAGCATACTTCCTCACTGATGTTGTAGGAGGGCTAGTATTGCAGCAGAAGAATTCTTTCTGTTCTTTTGACTTGTGTTTGTCTCTGATAGGTTGTAGAGGGTAACAAGTACACTCTTTCTCCAACTTCTGGGATGGATAAAGGAGGTGGACGAGATTGATACTACATCATCAAGTCAAGAACTTCAACATTTATTCCATTCAATACAACAACCAAGTCCCAAGAACAACAATCATTTTATACAACAACAACGACATTCACCACCCGACAAGAACAAAACTACAACTACACTTCTCCGATTGATTTTCAGATTCTAGGAATCACTCTTAAGAAGATCAAGAACCTGTTTCCAAGAACACATCAGCAAAGATGGGGTCACATCGCAAGAGAAGAAACAACGGAGCAAGCGGCAAAGGCGGGTCGCGACGTAAGAGAGGAGACAAGGGAGCAAGCGGCACAGGCGGGTCGCGACGTAAGAGAGGAGACAAGGGCAGAACAAATACCACGACCGCAGGCGCAGGGAAGATGCGAAAAGCTGTTGCTTTTGCAGCTGGGCTTTCTCTTTTATGAAAAAACATCTTGTGAAATTTTAGAAATTCGAACTTGGAATCAGAGATAATAGTGATTCTCTCCGTGCGGTACTTACTAGAATCAGGTGTCCTCCGTACTATATGTGTGATGGATGCCAAATGCTCCACTGTTTCAATGTAGTACTACTACAACTAGTACCACGTACTCATAAGTAGCTGATTCTGGTCCCCTTGTCTCTCGGAATCTTTAGCAAAAATGAAAAATCATGACAGGGACTCACACATGACACCAGCAGTACAGTTGTAGCTCTCCTTTCGTATGAAGATCTTTACAGAGTAATCGCAACGGCAGTACTCGTCAACATACTAAACAGTACAACCATTACTCTTGGCCACAATTGGGAGAGTACGGCGGAAAAAGCTGTCCTATTCTATCCGCTCCGAGAAAGACCCGCAATGATGAGATAGGAGGATGCTCAACGACCTCTTTCTAATTCTCGGCGCGCGGGCCCGTCAACATGTCGCTTCTCGATCCTCCTTGTTGCAGACCAAGAGAGCCGAGGAGGCGGCACAAGTTTATGGCTCATTAGTTACATTGATAAATATTTGGTAGATTTTTATACAAGTACGCTCATGATTAGTACATTGACATAATTAATTGATAGATAGATACTTACAAGTTCAAGTTAGTACGCTCATTAGTACATTGATAGCGATAATGAATAATTTTTTGGTAGATACTTGGAACGAGAGTATAGTTTTCTAGTTAAGTAAAGAAGCAATAGAAGATTATTATATCCGCTATCATCTAACTCTAAGAACTCCATCATTAGTACAAGTACGCTGGTCACCTTGCTCGTCACCGTCTAGTCCATTCATCATCAATATTCTTGCTAGATACAAGCACTTATAACTTTCTTCATGGTGCTGGTTCAAGAGTTTTTTTCTGGAAATTTAGAGCAATTTGAATTAGTTTGTTTGTTACTATGGTCATCAATTATCGGGTGAGACATAGAGATGGAGGAGATCGGGTGAGGACATTCAACATTCGATTGACTTTTTTTTGTTGAGTTACAGATCAAATTGAATAATCTTCTGTCTTGTCAATGCCATCATCTTTTGATGTTTTGAGTCTCGTTTTATCTTATCGCCCTACCCTATCCTATCCCGTCTTATCCTATCCTATCCCATCCTATTCTCCTCTCCTATTTTCCAATCCTGCCTACTTATCCTCTTCTGGTCGTGTCCTGTCCATCATCGGTATCCTCTCCTATCCTCTTCTAACTCGAGGCTTGTGGAATTTCCTGCAATGAGTCTCCAGAAAAGCAGATTAAGGCCAGACAGAATTCACTATCTCACGTGGGCTTCTATCGTGCTGAGTGGATAAGAAAGGATATTTATAATTCCTCTTGATAGAAGTCATCAAGGGGAATATAGGGCTCTATTTACAGAACTCGGGGGGTCTCCTTAATAGGACTCAGGCGGATTCTAAGGGTTCCATTTCGCACGCGGGGCGGGTCCGCTTAACAGAAGTCAAGGGGGTGCTCAGGGTGACCCTTAGATGTGATTTCGAGCGGATTCTAAGGGGAGAGAAGACAAGTCACTCAGCCCACTCATTCAAGTCACTCACTGAAACCACAGATAGTGAGTCAGTATTGAGCGTTAAGATGAGCAACTCAAACTCTCCGATTCGACTGAACAAGAAAAATCCACGTCTACGTGGTGCGAAGTATTTCTCGAACGGGCCTGCGGATTCCTCGGTCGCGGATTCCTCAGATGGAGAGGCGTCCCCGATAGCCTTGGAGCCGGGGGAAAGGAAAACTGCGGCTTCGACGAGAGCGCTTTTCTCGGCTGGAGCTGGTGGACATGAACGTGAAGATGGACCACGTCGTTCGCTCGGCGGGAGCAAACAAAAGCAGCATGGTGTTGGGACCGAAGCGGGCGATCTTACTTCGCATCCTACTCAGTCACCGAGCTCAATATCTGTTGATCGAAGTGCGGAATTCGGTAGTGGGGGCGCTCGCGTTATGGAACTATTACCATGTATACTTTCAAAGAGATTCTTGATTCAGATTCTTTTCGTATGCTAGAATGAAGACGGTTTCCCTTTCATCTCTAGACAAAGGATCCCTTCGACTAGTAATGTTTAGAAGAGCATTAAAATTTTGTGTCGTGATTCACAAACAAACAGTTTATGGAGGGCGTACGTTCCTGCTGGATTTTTCACGGATGTCAACACTATTTCGAATTTTTGTTTTTCTAAAAATCGATATAATCTTCGAGGAAGTACTAGGTTCGCCGGATCCGACATCAGAGTGCCTGAGCCTGCACGAGCCAACTCGCATCTAGAAGGCCTACCTGGGAAAGCCAACTCGGAGCCGGCGTTTTTAGGGAAAGAGGAAAGGTGGAAAAGGCCCAGGAGCTTGACGTCGGAGAAGTCGGCGAAGAGGGGAGGAGCGGTAGATGCAGGGCGCGAGGCTCCTGAGGGCGAGCACACTGTGGGGGAACCAGCAGAGACACCGCAGGCCGCGGAGGAAGCGGCAGAGACGGCGCAGGAAGCGGAGGAGGAGGCGCGCCAAGCGAACAGGGCGGCGGAGGAGGCCGCGCGCAAGGTGAGGGAGGCGGCGAAGGAGGCCGAACGCAAGGCGAAGGAGGCCGAACGCAAGGCGAAGGAGGCCGAACGCAAGGCGAAGGAGGCAGAGGGAGCGGCCGCAAACCAGAGGGAGGCGGGCGCGGATGCGGTGAACGAGGCGGCGAAAGAGGCCGATCGCAAGACCGCTGAGGGAGCGGCCGCACACCGGAAAGCAGTGGGTGCGGGCATGGTACGGGAGGCCGAGCGCAAGACGGAGGGGGCAGCGGAAGCGCCCGCACGCCTGAGAGCAACGGGCGCGGAGACGGTAAAGGAGGCGGCGAAAGGGGCCGCGCGCAGGCAGAGGGAGGCGGAGGAAGCGGCCGCACGCGAGAGGGCGACGGGCGCGGAGGAGGTAGAAGAGGCCGCGCACAAGGCGAGGAGGCTGGCGGAGGAGGCCTTGCGCATGGCGAAGAATGCGGGGGAGATGGCTGCACTCCAGGGGAAGGATGCGCCACGGGGGGAGAGGGAGCCAGCGGAGGCGGTGGTGGATCCTCCAAAGCGGGGAGAAGGATGGGGAGGCGGCCGTACTAGCGGGGGTGAACTGAAGAAGGAAACGGCAGCAGCAGCGGAGGAGAGGGCGGGTGCGCCAAATGGGGAGGCGGCACTAGCGGAGAGGGAGGCGAGGGAGGGGACGGCACCCGCAGCTGTTCCGGCGGGGGTGAAGCCTGCACAGGATGATCCAGTGGACGTGGCACCAGCCGAGGAGGGGCCAGCGAAGGAGGCGGCACCAACTGACGCGGGGGAGCGGGAAGGGATAGCGCGGACCGCGGGGGGTGCGGCGGAGGCGAAACACAAGGAGAGGGGGGCGGGAGGCGGAGGTGAAACGCTAGGCGGAGCGCAGGGGAAGGGAGGGGGGGAGCGGCGTAGGCTAGCGGAAGAGGAACGCCAAAAGAAGGAGGATGACGCGGCGGAAGCGCGTAGGCTAAAGGAGGACGCGCGCCGGGTGGAGGGGGCCGAACGCCGGGAGAAGGAGGCGGCGGCAGAGGCCGAGCGCCAGAAGGAGGAGGCGGAACGCAAAGAGAGGGAGGTGAAGGAGGGGACGTCCGCAGGGGGGGGTGGGGATCCGGCGGTGAATGTGCCACCGGCGGAGGAGGAGTCTGCAGGGAAGCCGGCACCAGCGGAGGCGAGACGCCAGGGGGAGGCGAAGCGCCAGGCGGAGGCGGAGGTGAAACGCAACAAGGAGAGGGAGGCGGAAGAGGCGGAGGCGGGGCGCAAGGATGAGGAGGCGAAGCGCCAGGCTGAGGCGGAACGGCAGGTGGAGAATGCAGCACAGGAGGCGAGGGGGGCGGCAGAGGCAGCGCAGAAAGCGGAGGCTGATCGCAAGGCGATCGAACTCGAAGTGGCAGCGACGTCAGCGAAAGAGCACGGGGGGGAGAAGACGGCAGGGGAACGGAATGGAGCGCAGCATGAGACAAAACACGCCGATCAACCGGATATTCTTCTCCCGCCGGCTCCTAAGCTTGTTAAGGCGTATGACAGCTCATCTGTCAGCGAATCTCTGACAAGTATTTTTTACTGGGAAACTATCTATCGAGCATGTAGAATCCGGGGGCCCATTGACGAATATCGGACCCTTCTAATATTAGCTATCGGGACCCAGCGTTGGACAAGAGTGCAGCAGAGGGCAAAGTGCGTGTTGGGTCGCAAAACCGGCGAAGCCGCCTTATGGAAATACTAGTGAGAGGTGGCAACTTTCAAAGAAATTCTTGCGACAGATTTTTTGATACAGGTTTTTTGAATTGGTCTAGAATCGACGTTGGCGTCCGTGGACGATGCTTTCCTTCGGTTCGTTTTCTGAGTAGAGCTTCGCGGCATGATCCCCAAGACATTTTACAAGCCGCCGGCCCTGACGTTGGGACTTTGTAGCAAGCAGCGCCAGCGCGGGGACAAAAATAAAAGCGAGAGCGGGAAAGGTAGCAAGTAGCCGGCTTGGCGGGGCTCTGGCAGAAATACCGCCCTGGCGGAGCTCTTCCAGAGGGGCGCTGCTGGCTGGGCTCTTTCACAATGCCTGTCTTGGGCGGGCTGTTTCAGATTGTCTGCCCCTGTCGGGCTGTTTCAGGTTGACTGCCTTGGCGGGGCTGTTTCGGGGTGGCTTTCCTGGCGTGGGTGTTTCAGGGTGGTGGCTCTGGCGGGGCTGTTTCAGATGGGCTGGCCTGGCGAGGCTGTTTCTGGGGTCTTGCTCTGGCGGGGCTGTTTCGGCTGAGCTGTTCTGGCGAGGCTGTTGCAGAATTCTGCCTCTGGCGGGGCTGTTTCCGGATGGCTGCTCGGGCGGGGGTGTTTCAGGTGAGCTGCTCTGGCGGGGCTTTTCTTTCAGGAGCCCGCGCTTGGCGGGGCTGTTTCAGATATGCTCTTCGCTTTCTGTCGGGGCTGCTTCGGCTGAGCTCCTCCGGCGGGGAGTCCTTCTTCTGGTGGGGCTGTTTGGGGATGGCTCTTCTGGCGGGGCTGTTTCAGGTGGGCTATTTTGGCGGGGTTGTTTCAGGTGAGCCTTTCTGGCGAAGCTGTTTCAGGGGCCTCGTGCTGGCGGGGGTGTTTCAGCATGGCTGCTCATCTCTGGCGGGGCTGTTTCAGATGAGCTGTCTGGGCGGGGCTGTTTCAGATGAGCTGCCCTTGCGGCGCTGTTTCAGAGAGACAGGCGAGCGTCTTAGGCGGGGTTGTTGCAGAGGCCTTGCGCTGGCGGGCTTGTTTTAGAGTAGCTGCCCTGGGCAGGCTGTGTCAGAGACCATATTCTGGGCAGGCTGTTTCGTAGCCTTGCTCTGCCCTGGGCAGGCTGTTTCAGAGCGGCTGCTTCAGAGGTTTTGTTCTGGCGGGGTTGTTTCAGATGAGCTTCTCTGGCGGGGCTGTTTCGGATGAGCTTCCCTGGCGGGGTTGTTTCAGATGATGAGTCCCTCTGGCGGGGTCGGTTTTTTTTTGTGAGCTGTTCGGGCGGGGCTGTTGCGCCCAAGTTGCTCTGACGGGGATGGTTCGCAGACGCAGATCTTGCTCTGGAGGGCTTGTTTTAGCATAGCTGACTGTTCTGGGCAGGCTGTTTCAGAATATTTGTGCTGGGCAGGCTGTTTCAGAATAATTGCTCTGAGCAGGCTATTCCAGGGCCTTTGCTCTGGGCAGGCTGTTCCAGGGCGGGTGTCTCAGATGAGTTGCTCTGGCTGGGTGGTTTCAGATGAGTTGCTCTGGCGGGGCTGCTTCAGATGGGCTTTTCTGGCAGGGCTGTCTCAGCTGAGCTGCTGTGGCGGGGCTGTTTCAGGTGATCTACTCTGGCGCTGCTGTTTTAACTGGGCTGCTCGGGCGGGGCTGTTTCAGCTGAGTTGCCCTGGCGGTTTTTTTTTAGAGTAGCTGCCCGGGGCAGGCTGTTTCAGAATACTTGTTCTGCTTTGGCAGGCTGTTTCGCAGTCTTCTCTCGGGGCAGGCTGTTTCACAGCCTTTCTCCTGGGCAGGCTGTTTTAGGGCTGCTGCCTCGGGAGTGTTGTTCTGGCGGGCTTGTTTCAGGGCTCTTTGGATTGTTCTCGAGAGGCTGTTTCAAAGCTCTTTGTCTGGGCAGGATTCAGAGAGCGGAGGTCTCGAGCATTATTATACATAGAAGGCATGTTCGTTGTGGAAGTTACAGACTCTTCATGGGACTCAAGAAAATGGTGATTAAGTAGCATTATTTCTGATTTCGCTAACAGTCGTGACCTTCGAGGAAGTGGTGCAGCGGAATCTGACATGGCGCATGAGCTTGCGCGAGCCGACAGAGATCTGGATCTACATGTGGGGCATATGTCGGCGCCGGCAGGTTTGGATCGCGTGGCAGAGCTGACACAGGGAGGGGCGCCCAGGAGCTTCGCGGGGAAGGGGCCGACGGGTCTAGCAGCAGCCGGCATCTCTGCAGGGGCGGCTCAAGAGGCGGCGGCGGCGAAGCTGTCGGAGGAGAATGAGGAGAAAGCGCTGGCTTCCAAACTTGGGCAAAAGGTGCAAATAAAGACGGCAGGCGAGCAGCCGACGGGGCTGCAGCCTGCTGGCGATGCAAGAGGACAGCCTGGGGTCACTGAGATGGTGAAAAATGGACCGGCTGCGGCGGGGGTAGCAGAGGAGGGGCGGCCTTCTGTGGAGGAGCCACTGCGCACGGAGACGGAGAGCCCTGCGCAAGACGCGACCGAGGGCGGGAGACCCCCGGCTGCTGCGGGTAGTGCCGGAGAGGCTCTGAGCAAGGGACAAGGGGGGCCGGCGTCTGTGGCTGCAGCTGCGCCCGCAGAGGGCGGGAACGGTGCGCCAGGTGCTGCAAAGCCAGCGGCGAAGAGTGCGCAGGAGACCGAGGGGAGCGCCCGTCCGGTGGAGGACGAGCCGCCGAAGGGAGCGGCACCGGCAGGGGGGGAGGACAACAAGCCGCAGGGGGCGGACGAGGCGACATTCTGGCCGCAGGATTTTGTAGGGGAGGCGGCGCCGCGCGATGGTGAGTCTGCAGGGTTGTCGGCACCGGCGGGGGAGAGTGGTGCGAAGGGGGCGGCACTTGGTGGGGAGAAGCCGTCGGACGAGGCTGCACCGGCTGACGGGAGGGGGCCTGCAGTGGAGCTGGCACCGGTGGAGGAGAAGCCGCTGAAGGAGACGGAGGCAGAGCGCAGGGTGAAGGAGGAGAAGGCGCGCCAAGTGGAGGAGGCGCCAAGGGCAGAGCAGAAATCGGAGGAGGCAGTGCTCACGCGGGAGGAGGCGGAGCAGGTGAAACCCCTGGAGGAGACGGAGGCGGAACACCAGGGGCAGGCGGCTGAGGCGGAGACCGCGCGAAAGGAGGGGGAGGCGGCTGGGGCGGAGATCGCGCGAGAGAAGTGGGAGGCGGCTGAGGCGGAGACCGCGCGGAAGGAGAGGGAGCGAGCGGCGAGTCGCAAGGCAGAGGAGGAGCGCAAGGAGAAGGAGGCGGCGGCAAAGGCCAAGCGCCAGAAGGAGGAGGCGGAGCGCATCAGGGCTGAGGAGGCGGAGCGCAAGCGAAGGGAGGTGATGAATGAGGAGGAGGACCGCAAGGAGGCGGAGGCGAAACGCAAGGAGAGGGAGGCCGTGGAAGCGGCGAGTCGCAAGGCAGAGGAGGAGCGCAAGGAGAAGGAGGCGGCGGCAAAGGCCAAGCGCCAGAAGGAGGAGGCGGATCGCCAAGAGAAGGAGGCGGAGCGCATCAGGGCTGAGGAGGCGGAGCGCAAGCGAAGGGAGGTGATGAAGGAGGAGGAGGACCGCAAGGAGGCGGAGGCGAAACGCAAGGAGAGGGAGGCGAAACGCAGGGAGGAGGAGGTGGCGGTGAGTCAGTCGAACCAGGCGGAGGTGGCACGCCAGGAGACGACGGCGGCGGGGGCACAGGCGTTACCGTTAGAGACACCGCAGCAGAAGGAACTACCCAAACAGAATTTCCAGAAGGAGGAACTTACGAAGATGGGACTTTTCATCGCGGAGGACGAGAAAAGGATTGCGCCACCTGCATCTGACAGCGAGCGCACACAGACGACATTGCTTGCGGGCACTGACAAGCCGGCAGGAGAGCTGTGTCTTGTTGTGCCCGAGGGAAATTTCATTTCGAAGACGCGGAAAATCCACAACGCCTACTCGTGCTACATTGACCCGGATCCGAAAGCCCCGGAAGGGACAGTGAGGTGTAAAAGTACGCCGCCTACCGTCGTGAAAAATGCAATCACGCATGGCACGTCCGGGAACTGGAGATGGCTCGCAGATGGACAGGCGTGCGTCCGTTCCACACAAAATGTAAATGATAGCGGCAAGGTGGACAGCATTGTAGGCGTATGTGAACAGGAGATGATCCCCAAAACCGGAAGCGCAGAAAAAGTGAGAGTGATGGCTTGTAACCCGCCGAAGCAAACGTCGACCGGGACAGAGGGGGTAATCACATAAATATTTGCTGGATCATCTTGAAAACAGGTTCTTTCTCACATGACTACTGTTTTCCATCGTTCGCGGAACCACCATGCATGATAAAGAACGCTCTCTAAAGTACTTAGATTGATTGCGTGCGTGGTAATCCGCACGTGAAAGCAATGACATGAGCCATGATAAAGATAAGAAATGGTCAATTATACACTGCAGGCGGCAGGAGTCTCATCAAATGCTCCGCAACGACCGTTTCACGAGTCTTGAATGTGGGGGAAAAAGACTAATGCGGCCCCAGGCTAATGGAGTACCTACAAAATACAAGTTTTTCAGATCTTTATTTGATCGTAACCTGGAACAAGAAGTTTCGAACCCAATTGAATGTTACTAAGATTTTCCTAGATTTACTTGCGTTGGTGTAAGTAAGTACAACTACAACTCTGCTGTACTACTTGTTTTTGTTTATGTATTGATTTTTATTCTTTTTCATCGTTACCTTAAGAACTATTTCCACAATAAAGATATATATGAGGTGTCCCACTTCTTTATACCCTGCAGGTGGCAGGACCAGGAGGAGCCTCAGCAGCGGTGCACGCAGCGATCGCATCGACCGCATCGGCGGCAGGGAAAGGACAAAAAGAACTCCAGATTAAGGACCCGGAGGATTTTTTGTGGAGTGGAATATAGGACCAAAAACTTATTTCTTTCGGTGAAGGTGATTGGAAAAAATCTTTTAAATCTTTTTTGTGTGGTAGTGAAAGAATGCAAATTGAATGTATGTTGAGAGTTTAGGATTATATAAGTAAGTAAGTGTAAGTTGTAGGTGTTGTGATCGTCTTGGTGTATTAGTAGTTAGAATCTATCAGAAGTTCTAGCGAACTAACAACTGGTAGCAAATTATCGACGAGGATGAAAGAATAAGAATGAGGATACGATCAGACCGATTATTATTAGTGAATGAAAAAAGAACAAGAAGTCTACAACCTATTAGTAGCACGTCTACGAGAACCTATTAGTAGTACAAGCAGCACTAGCATAGAACGAACGACTGGAGTAAGGAAAGTTCTTGAAGATCTGCATTTTCAAGTAGCACAAGACAGGACTTACCAGGGGAACAAAATACAACCGATTATCGCCTAACAAAATGCGTACTACTAGTGTTTGTAGTAGTCTTTCAACATCTTTGATATAGTCTAGAGTGTATTCTTGCTAGTTGGACGCATATGCATGCCTTAATTTGAAAAAATGGCAAATGAATATCAATACGAATATAGACGATATTAACAAAATTGTACTATCACCCCTCGCGGCCTACTTGGAATAACCATAAATCTTATTAATCTTATTTGAAAAAATAATAAACTGATAGATATGAAAATAAAAGAATAAGAAATAGAACGGACAAGTCTAACATGTATAGGATGTCTAGATGAATGGAAAACTTATGTCCACCAGAAAATGATTTGGGCTTCACGTACTGTGTACATATATACATACATTGGCTCGAAGAGCATGATCTGAAGCAAATGAAATCAAAAAATTGAACGTGCGAAAATATTGACATTGCCGACTCGTCGAACATCAACAAAGATAAGAGTTGTGCAACAAGTCGCTGCAGATTTGCGCACATAAGTAAGTACCTACGCACCTAGAATGTACACCTACATAAAATTGAATATATTTGCCTACCGTCTACTCGGTCCGTCTCGGTCTGTCTTTGTCCGAGGATTGCGACCGTGTAGCACGACTACGTGTGTACTATCTGTCGTGACCACTTGTGTTCATCCAAAGATGGTGTGGCATTCCAGACTCCAAGCACGGTCTGCTAGACAGCGGATGCTGCATGCCATCTACTAACCTCTACCACCGTCTTCGGCTGCGTCAATCCGCTCGAGTATGCAGGTAAAACTGTGGGCGGCGGACTGAATCCTAATCCTAGGCAGATCTACCACGACAATTGTTTTGATGATCTCAACCCACTGATGATTATATTCAGCTTCGGGAAGAACGATGTCTTCCCTTTCTTTATGAGAATTCTGAGTGCCATTCTTCATCCTGGTGAGCAGCTTGTACTATAGGAAACTTCACAAATCTAGTTTTAAGCACATAAAACAAAGACCAATCTCAACTAATCAGTTGCGTCTTAATGTAAATACATAAAAGAGGACCAGCTGCTTTAGCTCTAATATATTGAGTACAATCTGCTAGGAAAAAAAATGACGAACAACACCAAGGAGGACACGAAGAGAATGACGAGCAACCTCAAGGAGGAGATGTGTCCGCGGCTTTTTTGCTGCCCGTTCGGATCGGGCAGCTGTAAATATGCTCATGAGCCTAAGGACCGGCAGAAAAATCCAGGCATAAAACATTGGAAGCGAAGGAGATGCTTGAAATATGACTGGATACTACAATCATAATGTCACCAGCAGTCATGAGCATGACAGATTTTTGTGTGAGATTTTTTTTGAGTTTTTATCATTGATAGTCCACCTATGCACAATACTCTGTCTCCGTTCCACTTCTTTGATGCTTATCGTTGTTATAACAAAGTAGTCCTCTACTGCATCCTTCTCCCACCTCCTCCTTGTTCACTCCCACTTTATTCATCTTTCTCGTCTTGTACAAGTATAACAAATTAGTCTTGATCCTTCTCCCACCTCCTCCTTCACTCCCACTTTCATCCTTAATATCGTCGTTTTTCAGAAACTCATCCTTTTCCCTCTCCCATTTCTACTCTCATCCTCATCGTCGTTGTACCAAGGTTGGCTGTCCAGAAGCACACTCTGAGATCGAGATCTGCGCCAACAATCTGTTGTACAAACTCGATTTGTGCCAGAAACTGCCGAATTGTTCCAATGGAGATCGATGCACTTTTGCTCATAGTTAAGAAAGTCTTCTATGAAAACTTCTAGAGAGTAGGTCGTTCAAGATCATGATCATGTAGTACCGGTATTTTCTTAAATAATAATGATCCTGTAGGACGGACGTTTGCTTACAAATCATAGGGATCGATCTGACTTTACTCGGGTCACCCAACATCCTCGGAGGTGAGCCACGTGTCACGGGGGGGCTCATTGTGCAGGGTAAATAACCTAACCTAACCTATTAACCTAACCTAACCTAACCTAACCTAACCTAACCTAACCACTGTCACGGGGGCGCAACCTGGCCTATCCTAATAGTCGAGGAAATCTTGCGTCATCTTCGTGTTAGCCTTTGAACAGCGTCATCTTCGTGTTAGGCTTTGTTGAAGAAAAACAGGCTCTAATCTCGTGAGGAAGAAGTCGGGCTCTTTGTCGAGGTGCATGAGATGATCATGGGTAAGGGCACTCCAGAACAGAAGAAACGAATCCAGCAACTCCTAGACGACAGAAACGAGGAGTTCCTCGCAAGGCATGAAAGAAATAAATTATGGCACAAGAAGCCAGACTGAGCGGGAACAAATTTTGTCAAGAAAGGTCTTTTGAGTTCTTCTCATTTCTGCTGAAAAGCGCCAAGCTGCTGAATACGAATGGAATGTTCTTATCATTCGTAGAAATTTTTTTTCATCTAAGAACATTCCATTCGTATTCAGCAGAAATGAGAAGAATTTTCCAGCAGCTTTTTCATCTGATCTCGACCTAAGAATTTTTACTTCACAGTAGTAAGGAAGATCAGATTTTCAACCTTCTGCATTTACTTGGTACTGTGTCTAAGAAAGGGCAACAAGGGCAATGGCAAAGGCGGTTCGAGAGGCGTCGAAAAAGGTACGGGAAGCGGAGAAGGTTCAAATAGGCACGTTATGGAAAGAAGTCTAGACTATGCAGAAGTGTCTTGATTGGTTTTCGGAAGGCGAGGAACAACATATGAAACGCCGGTTCATCTGTTGCAGAAGCTGCAACTAAGTTGGAATAAAAACAGGGATGGACCTATAATCTTGAACTTCCCACTGAGCAAAGAACCCTTGTCTCTAAGACTGGAGGAACAAGCACTAACAGGGACATCATTTGCAACAGTGTTCCCCCAAGAGATTGGTCAGGGCCAAAAAGCGATAATTCCAAGCGCTTTTATCCCAACAATGGTGGAACTACCACGTCAAGATGGAACGGCGCTAATGGTACTAGAGTCGTTGTATTGCTAGTTTTAGGTTGTCTAATAGAGGAGATGATCTAACTATCGTCACCTTAAGTTTAATGCAACACGTTTTTGGAAAAATATCTTCCGTAAATATAAGTCTGCTAGATACAGAAGATTGATTGGATCTCGCCATCACGTTGCATGGTGAGATCCAATCTTTTGTAGTCTATTCGTTTATACTCTATTAAACCCCATGTGCCATCGTTCATTCTCTGACAACGGTCACTCTTCTACTTCAACTGTTGCCTCTTGTTTTTCAGATCGTTCATTCTCTGACAACGGTCACTCTTCTACTTCAACTGTTGCCTCTTGTTTTTCAGATCGTTCAAGTGCAGCAGACGAGGAGGACGCGGATACGATTCAAAGAGAGCGCTGCTACAAGATAGAAGAGTACAAGAGACGCTCTAGCGGTTACAAGAACGATGGCACCAGGGAAATGATAGAACGACCAGGGAACAATGGTTCCGGTATTAACAACAAGTCCTATTACGGCACCTTCTGGTCAACGTATGAATATGTACGTATCACTATCACTTCTGACGAGATCAAGGAGATTTTTATTTTTACCTTGAGTTGAGGCGAAGGAAATTTTTATTTTTACCTTGTTCTTGCTAGAACAGGCGAACTAGAGCTGGTGCGAGCACCTACCTCCCCCAGTCTCCTTTCGCCATTCGGAGCTGGGAGGTGGGACGCCAGGGGCAGAAGCATCCTGTGTATAGCTAAATTAACAGCTAATTTACTTTCTCTTCTTTTAACCTCGCCTCTTCTTCTTCGCTGAACGAGTGTTGAGCGTGAGAGAGCACAATACAGCTGTAGCCCGCGACCTCTTGGTGCTGTACTTGCTCAAAGATCAGGGACAACGACGGACAACATCTCTCATTTATATTTTACCTTGTTCGTCTTCGTTGGTTTACTTTCTTCATCCAGAACTTGGAAAAGAAGTTCTCATCTCTAATCTTACTTACCTTCTCCGCGGGAAAGGGATGGCGGAGGTTCCCGGTGCACACCACATCATGGAACTTCAAGAACGCCGCGTCATCAGGATCAAGGTAGAGGTGTCTCTACTAAGGCCGTAGATAATTCATCTTTTTGGGTATCCTTGATGTATCTTTTTGGTTATCCTAGATAATTCATCTTTTTGGGTAAAGTACGTGCTAACAGACACTATTCTCGTGCTTTACTTCTATACTCTTCAAGGATGCAGTAGAAAGATGAATTACGGAGAGCGCTAACTCTACTAGTACGAAAGACTATCAAAGAGACTATCAGCCACCAAGAAGTTCTAATGCCAAAGATTACAACAATTCAAGAGACTACAATCAATCTACAGGGACACGTGCTGGTAACACAACTACAAGGTGGGAATGGGATGATACAACTAGTAGCGGGAATTGTACTAGTTCTAAGGGTAATATTCAGGACAAGACATCACCAAGTGCGAAGACTTCTGCTAGGGAGAACATCAATTACGACTACGCAGCTAGAGGTGATACAACGAATAGAAGTTGTAAGGACCCAATCAAGACGACAGGTGGTAGCAGGGAGACAAGGAGTGGAGGAGGTAGTGCTACAACGTCAGCAGGGACATCGTCGTCAGGTAGTGCGGACCAGGGAACTTCAACATCTCGGAACATCAATCGAAGTGACGAGCCGCCTAGAAAGTGGAACAGTCGTGTTGTCACGATACCTTTGGTAACGTCTAGCACTTCCTCGTCGACTGGTGCCACTTGTTCTAGTGCAAAAGCTGGAGGTAATTATGCGACTTCTAGTGCAAAAGTTGTGAATGAAAGGAGAATTGGCGACCAGCAAACTAGAAGTGGTCCTACTAGTACCTCTACTAGTTGTACCAATAAAGTAGTAACAAGAGAGCTGCCTGCTGGTCATCCTAAAGCAGGCAGTGGCGTCGTTGCTACGACGAGTTACAAAAGACGTTCCGTGTCGCCAGATAGTGATGATAAAAACGCAAAGAACTACAAGAACGAAGGCAAAGGTACCCTCCAGAATATTCGTTCTGGTACCCTCCAGGTAGGCGCAACATCTTCATCCATGCTAGTAGTCGAAGGGCAAGACCAAGAGTCCACACCAGTTACATCGTCGAGGCCGACAAAGATAGCGAAGCATTCGGCGACTCAGTCTAGTATTCGAAGAGTCGAACGCGCACGCGCTGTTAGTACTGAGTTTCCTTTCATATCAGAACAAGACCGAACAAAAGAGCAAAAAGACTACAGGATGAATTACCTCGACAACTCTAAAAATACAAATGTTAAGGCCTCACTTAATATCCATCTTTTAGCTTACCTGCAAACTGTTTCCAAGCAGAAAAATGGACACAGATGAGGGAAAAAATGGATTGTAGTGAGTTTTAAAAATAGTAGCACAAGAACGAAGAACGAACATGTTACCTCCAGAACGGAGGCTCTTTCAAACGTGATGAAGTCCGCCCATGCTTTGACGTCTCCCAACGTGAAAATCCTAGATAGAAATGTGCAAAACCGAACCGAGCACAGCAGATCGGCTTGTTCGGTTCTGAGCACTTCAGCGGAACCTGGGATGTTATGGAGCTTGTAACTTTTGATTTTTGGTAGTAACTCGGTAGAACTAGGTAGTTAAATATCTATATCAATCAACCATGTAACACAAATATCAAATCAATTCACATCTTCATGCTGCCGAATATTAGATTCGAATCATCAAGCATCGATCAACTATACTAGACTCTAAACAACGACCATGTGAGTGTGCGTGCTTTTGGTGGCAACAAACAGAACAACAACAATACTTCTGTAGAAGAACAAGCTGCCGCTGGAGACCACGGTGGTCAGAAGGAGCCGAAGAAAGAACTGGACGTTCTCTTCATTATTCTCATGACACGTTCGTTGATGCTACTTACTGTTGATACCGTTATTTCGATCTTCATTTTAGACTCTAGTAAGTTCTTCTAAGGAAAGTCAAACTCCTTACGGGATTACCACGCTCCTTGTGGTCTGCTGCGTTATCTTGGAAGTTCTTGTACCCGCGTGGTAAACAACGCGGTCCAGCTGCTTGATAAAGATTTTACTATCTTGATAAAGATTTTAGATTCAGCTTCATTTTTTTCCTTCTATCTATCAAAAATTTCTTAGGCCTCGGATGTCGACGAACTGCTACGAAAGAACATTATGGCCCCTGTAGAGTACGCACGTGCTGTTGGGAAGCTAAGCGACGTGGCGGTTTCGCGGATTAATGAAATTCTGCTGTCGGAATTTGCGATACCGAAGTCGTGAGGGAGATAGAAGTAATGAAAACGGTCGAGGAAGATCGGGTTTTTCCTATATCGGAAAGCTTGTGCAAGAACTACCGAAACGGCGCGTTGGGTTTTTCTTGTTAGAACACGACCGAAGCGGTCGACCTCGAGGACATTGTCATGTCTAGATTTCCATTTTTTTCTTGCCCCTACGACATGGGAGTCCTGGTCGAGGCCGAGCAGTAAGGACATGGTCGAGGCCGAGCACTTAGAACGTTTGCTCGAAGATTCCCTGTGCGTGCCAAGAGCATGACCATAACTAGTGACGCCTGTCAGAGTACAAGTACGCTTGTTATATCGCAGGTATTATACCTACAAATACAATTTGAATCTTCATATCGCAGGTGGAATACGAATAAGTAGTTCGACGTAGATGCTGTGCTCGTGCCCCGACTGTCAGCGTGTATGTGTAAAAAGGTTTCAAGAAGCGTGTTTCATGGAAGTTGAGTTTTGCGTAAGTCTATTTTTTTCTGTCGTAATTTTTCAAGGGAACAACAGGTATGCAGGTGGTGGCTGGAGGGTCCGCGAAGAGGACGCTGGGCCAGCCACAGCCTAAAGCTCTTTGATTTCGTGATTTGGGGGGTTGCCGCACCAGAGAATTATGGCGAGTCATTCACATCTTCCAACTGATTAGTGACCCAAATAATCCCAACTTTTTATCAACGCAACTCGAATAAATCGACTGTTACATGAAATATAGCGCACGACCCGAAGAATGCCACGGCCAGGAAGTTGGTAGCTTTATTGATCATGCGGAGTTTTCCAAAACACAAGCGTTCTTCTTTAGAATAGCCTACCTACGTAACGAAGGCAGAGGCAAAGTCCCACAAGTTTGATCCCTTTCTCGGTCGAGCTCGGAAAGACGGTATACAGCCGTCATCGGTCAAGAACTTGAGGTGAGTGAACTTTGCTGGCTGGTCGAGCATCATTGATCTTTTGTCATAATCTCCCACTCACATCATATGTCCCTCGAGCTTCGGTTCCCTCCCCACCACGAAGACAGAGCCCACCTGCAAAAGAATAGACTACAAGAACTTCCGACTTGAATTCTTAGATCAAGAAAATACTAAGAATACATCTCTACTCGGTAAAAAAATTTCTTCTATCTTCATCCAACAAGTCAATTTCAATAGAACAACTCCTCGAGAACTGAATGAGGAAGTACAACAGAAAAAAGAAATGAGTCTTGACGTCGCTTAGCAACGAACTACAGGGAGAAAAACCTTCTCCGTCCTTCTTCGTAGAAGAGAAGAAGAAGGAGTAATACTCTCACCTGCTTTCCGGGAGCAAGCAACGGGAGACCTCCCGGAATACCCCTCTCAAGAACAGAATTATAACCAGGGGCAGAGGCAGAAGCAGAATAACCAGGTGCAGCACTGTCTTCGTAATACCTTCATTCTTCGTAATTGTATGCGGGAAGATACTATTTCACGACACGACGACTAAGGAGCCGTGAACTACAATAACAAAATGACGGGCAACAAGATGGCGGGAGGCGGTAAAGTAAGGGTTTTGGTCCGAGTGAGACCGACCTCCAATTTCGCCTCCAACATCTACAAATTCCACGAGGATGCAGATAGCGTCGATATCCTGCATCCAAGTGACCCGAGTCAGGGAGCAGTCAACAATGCACCAGAGAATTGGCATTTTAAGGTACCACCATTTTTATCGTAATTTTTTTATGACCAGCAACCGATTCGTCTTTATCTTCCAATCATTCAGACTTTCCTATTCTAAACCTCAAATATGGCACATTCGTCAAGCAGCTCTCGCCAGGCATATTAAATAATCAATGAACCAACCTCCACCCCAACTATTCTTCCTACCCACCCCAACTATTCTTCCTAGCCACCCCAACTATTCTTCCTAGCCACTCTCGCTCCACAGGTAGACAAGCTCATCGTGAATGCAACGCAAGAGTCCGTATTTAGGAACGGGTGCGATGAGATCGTTACCAGCGTAATGGAGGGATATAACGGCACATTACTAGCCTACGGCCAGACGGGTGCGGGTAAGACCTTCACAATCAGTGGAGGACAGGGATTTGCGCAAAGGGGTCTAGTGCCACGAGCCATCTCAGGAATTTTTTCCGAAATACATAGCAGACCGGAAAATATCGTCACCGTGCGGTTATCGTACTGATTCTGATACCAGGCTGGATTATATGTTGCATGAAGATCTTTGTTGATTCGGACGACTGGTTTTTTTGGTGTTGAAGAACTGAAATGGCATTTACATCTACAGTTCTACTGCTGAACGAATGCTCAACCACGTACACTATTCTTGAAAGCTCGTTTCTGAATCACAACATTGAGATCTGCAAAACGGACAGCACCACCAATCTTCTAGGTACATCGAAATCTACAACGAACTTATGTTCGATCTGCTTTCGAGGGTAGCGGTGAAGGACCAAAAGGGAGACTTGACGGTGCAAGAGGATGCGAAAGGGGGGATCGTACAGATTCTTGTTTGAATTCACAAAGTTCTGGTCATTCAATGAAGATCTTCATGTTAGCTTGATCCTAACGCAACGTACCTAGAAGATGAGTCAGTGTCTTCAGACACAGGAATGGTTGTTTCATGTAGTGATACATAAGTACTTTCAATACTAATAAAAACCAACACCCCCCCTCCCTTCAGATCTGCAAGCAACTGTCATTGAAAGCCGCACCAAGTGAAGAGGCGGCTCTTAATATCTTTTTCGAGGGTGATGCGCAAAAAGCTTTAGCCGAACACGCTCTGAATGAGGCGTCAAGTCGAAGTCACACTGTCTTGACAGTGTATGTCGATAGCAGAAGCAGAGTGGAGTAATATTAAAAGGGGTCTTTTCTTGGGTTTTTTTTGTTATGCATTCTCAACGAAAGTAGATCAAGGTGGTCCTTTCGAAACCTTGATCTGCGGTCGACGCACCGTAGATCGTAGATGCATGTCTTTGCTAGTCGTTTTCACCTTCCTTCTATATGACTTTACCCCCCCATCCGCCGAATAGGTCTAGTGAGAAAATCACATCCTCGAAGTTGCATCTAGTGGATTTAGCGGGTTCGGAACGACTGAAGAAGACGGGAACAGAAGGCTCAACGCTGCGAGAAGCAGGGTTCATCAACAAAAGTCTCACATTCTTAGAGCAGGTACTCTTGTTCATCTCACTAGATTCTCTTGTTCATCCCACTAGATTAACACGTATAGTTTCAGTTGGATTGAATGAAAATAGTGAATGATACTCTATGTCTATTAATCCCATTTTTGAGCTTGTTGGAAATAGGATAGAGTTGCTTGTTTATTATATGAATACTAATACACTAAGGTCGTCCGCGCCTTAGCCGACAAGGGTCGGGATCATGTGCCGTATAGGCAGTCAAAGTTGACGCATTTCCTCAAGGATTCACTAGGAGGCAACTGCAAGACGACTATGATAGCCAACATTTACCCGGAAGCGAGATTTTTAGAGGAAAGCGGAAGCACTCTGCGCTTCGCCACTAGTATGATGAAAGTCATCAACAAGCCCTCAGTCAACATGCATCTGGACAACGCGCTGTTGTTGAAGAAGTACTCTGGATCCGATCATAAATGTTCTGGAGTTTTTCCGACTAGCTTTTCCTATTTTTGGTCCATCGCCTTGCTTCGTTCTTCATTTTTACACATCAAGAAGGCTCCTTTTATTTCACAACTAGACTTATAATACGGATACTACTTGCAGTTTTAATTACAAATTTACTCCATAGAAATACTGACTTTGAATAGTTCTAGGTAAGTCTCATCATACTACTTGCACTTCTAATATTCCATTTTCGCAATGAATGCTCTTCCTCTTATCACCCTCCAAACATCTATTTTCGCAATGAATGCTCTTCCTCTTATCACCCTCCAAACATCTATTTTCGCAATGAATGCTCTTCCTCTTATCACCCTCCAAACATTTTTCGCAATGAATGCTCTTCCGCTATCTTCCAGGTACGAGCGCGACATCAAAGATATGAAGCAGGAACTAGCAATCACAAAAATTCTCTTCCTCTTATCACCCTTCAGGTACGAGCGCGACATCAAAGATATGAAGCAGGAACTAGCGATGCACGATACACTAGCTGGGAGAGGAAGAATCCAGTACGCGGACTACTCACCGGATGAAGTGCGAGCACTGGAGGTGAAAGTGCACCAATACATAGAGGGAGAAACGGAGCAAATGGAAATAGTGTCATTAAAGATGGCCCACGAATCATTCGCCATTTTTCGGAAGATGATACAAAGTACTTTTGTTCCTTTTACAACTTGGAGAAGTACTTTTCCTTTTCTCCAAAGAACTGCACACTCATCTACTTTCAAACTGTGTGATTTCAGCTCACTTCATCTAGTTCTAGGAGCTCTCCTGTTAGACGAACCCAAGAAGGCTCACTTCATCCAGTTCTAAAAGCTTCATTTTCCCCAAAATCTCCTCCAGACCTCCAGAAAGAATTGCGAGAGCGGCCAACGCTGCAGCCAGGAGCGGGTTTCAGTCAAAGAGAAGCGACCTTAGAAGACGGTGGTATGGCAGGAGAGGCGCCACCACTAGAGGACCAGGTAGGAGAGGACGACGACCAACAAGCCGGCTTTGGCATTGGTGTAGCTACCACAAAGCCTGTCGTGGAGGAAGCAGAAGCACCAGCTGGGGATGGAGGTATTTTTCTTGATGTTCAACACCTAATTTAATATTTGTAGAAGCTTATATGAAGATGATGAGTTTCGCGCAAATTTTAATTTTCTTCATCACATTTGTAGTTTCTCCTCCTTGTTTTTAGACAAATCAAATGGTTGTTCGGATTCAACAAGTCAAGAACAAGGATGTACAACTAGTCCACAAATTTCCACCACCCCACTTCAGAAGAGCCCGAAGTCTTGACTCCTCGACGACCGGTGAAAGCTACTAGGAAAATGGAAGCTGGCGGTGCAGACAAGGCCAGCTTGTTCTTGACGTGGAAGAAGAGGGAAGGTGGACGATACGAGAGGGAATTCCAAATGCTCAAGAACGCAGTCCTGGAGAAGAAGCAAGAGTGCAAACTGCTCATCCAGAGTCTCAATCAAAAAAAAGGAACGGTGGACGCCTTGGATGCAAGGATAACGCAAAGTACTATTCTTGATTTTGCAGATTTACTACTTGTTAAAAAGTATTTTAGTTGGTGCACTGAATCAGTGCCTTGAAGAGTCCGTACAAGTCGTGCTCACAAATCCTAAAGACAAACAGAACTTTCATCCTTTCTTGTTCTCTTTCGTTCAATGCGACAACCCCAGAGCAGTCGTATCCAAAAATGTTTCATCCCACCTTCTCTACAGAAGGAGCCGCCTCGCAGCAGGGGTCATCAGGAGACCTAATAGACGAAGAAGAATTTGCTCTCCTAGCCACCAAACAAAAGGAGCGAACAGAATACAAGAAGATGCTGGAAGAAAAGAGAATGGTGGATCAAGACATCCTCTCAGGCGAGCAACAAATGCAAGCGTGCAAACGGGGATTGGTGCAAGCGTTCTTATGGTTTCTTAGTGGAAGATGGAAGAACGACTTTGAAGATGTAACATCACAAGAATTGTTCAGAAGATCTTTCTATCTCTACTCCAGAGCAGTCAAAATTTTTAGACCACTCACTAAACGACGCCTTCTAGTAAGTACCTTCTAACACCTGAATCCTGGTACGCGCAGAAGTATATGGGTGGCAATACTTTTGGTGCCAGTACTTTTGGTGCGACAGGCAAGGTGGAGCTAGACAGCAAAGAGCAGTATGACGGGCTCGAGGCAGCTCGCTTTCAAGGGGATAGCGAAGCCTATACCTACTATAAGGCACGCAAGAATGCTGCTGCAGCGAAAACGAGGCGATGAAGTTGATCTGCTGATTATCATCGTTTTTTTGTGTCGTTTTTCGCCAGAAGAAGTGGTTTTGGATTTCTGTAGAGCATACAACTCTAGTTTTCAAAACAAAAAGCAAAGGATAACTCCGATTCGATTCGCTATAAGATTTCAACAAGAAAGGATTTCAGTTTCAGAATTTATCAGAATTTATCGCAAATAGAGACGTCGTTTGAGACGGTTGTCGGCTGCGTGGCAGAAATGCCCGACACCGATCTTGAATAAAACCGATTAGTATTTACACGATTCGCGCAAGAAAAGCCTAAAAAGTGTGTGTGTTTTAGTACCGATTTATCCAGTATGAATAGTAGCACCGATGTACTAAATCTAAAGACCTTCAGGTAGCCAAGTTGTTATAATAGAGTGTACGCGCAACCTCAACTTGTTGATGTACCATACAACTAGGTAGAAATAGGAAAGAGAATGATCGTCCTTCTGCAGAACAAAACTGATGAAAGAAATCGCGTTTGACTCAATAAACTACCTGCATAGAAGCCAACATTAGCATTTTTCCGCATGTTTCCTGCATTGATTAACGGTTATGGCGCGCATGAGACTGTTGTGCAGCGAGCGCACGTTGATATATCTGATGAACCAACACTGACATAAAAATGCACGTCGGACTTCGTGGTCTATTGTCGTTTGTATTTTGAATCTTGGATAACGCTGGAACGAAAGAAGGACAACATGTTTAATAAAGATAAAGTAAAGAACAAGGATCATACGACTGATGTCATCCTTCGCGATCAATAGAGTCGCATAGAAGTAGGTTTCTTGTTCGTGTATCCTTAGTTTTGCTTTGCGGCGAACGCGAATCGGGTTGGCTTGAGTTGACAAGATTCTCGCGAGTGAAGAAAAGCGGATGTGATCGCATGCGTTTGCGCGAGCATAATCAGGACATCTTTTCGCATCGAATGAGACTGGTAGTACGTAATTTAATGTAGGAGCAACTCGCGTGTAAGTACAAAATAGCAGAAAGAAATAGAAGTAGATTTACACCGGGTTATAAAATGTAGGTGGCACAGCGATTCTGGCAGTTTAGCATCATTTTTTTGAACACAGGCGTAAGCGTTGTAACAGCGGCTGTTATATTTCTTCAAGACGTTTTCTTGTCCTCAAAACTACCATATAGCAAGATGTCTTTCGCCAATCGTGGCCGCATGCTGGCGCCCGGGCCCGGGAGTGAGTTCGATTCCAGCAGTATGTCTCCGCAGCGCTCTCCTTCCGTGGCGTCTTCTGCGCAGAACAGTGAACGCTCACGCGCTTCTTCGACACAGCCTTATGGGGGGTCTGGGGCCAGTAGTATCACGACGGGAACCGTTGGCGAGCCTCAGTCACCGAATAGGAGTGTTCCATCAAGACTGACGTCGTTTTTGAAACAGATAGCGAAGGGGAATAGCAAAATCGAACGGTTAGCGAAAAAATTGAAAGAACCAAATGGAGATGCGCCGTTTGGAGGAGGGATGGATTTATGGTTCTTTCAGTTCTTGATATGAGCATTCGTTTTCGTCTGTTTCTAAGGAGAGGAAGAAAGCTGAGACTAATAAAGTCGGGAATGGCATAGTTCTGGGTAACAAAGGTAAAGAATACAATCCCAATCGACGAATTGCTAGCATCATCATAGAGCAGCTCCACCTTCCGCTCTAATACGACCCGCAAACTCCCGAGATGAAGACTACTTAGCTTCAGAAAATGAGGAGACGGAGAAAGAACTTTTAGGCGAAATCGAAGCGACCAAGGTGCTTGTCGCAGAAGCAGCGGCTTTACTGGCATCTTTTCGTGCACCGCCAGATGCAAGCGTTGGAGAGAGGGAACTTTTCAAGGTACTTCCTAGCTTGAGCTGTGCTAGATTCGAATTATTGAATGTACTTTTTTTTATAAGAAAATATAGCAGTCGTGTCAGCACTTAGCACCTGTCTAGTAAAGTACTATCAATGTGATGCAAAAACCGTACTTTCAATTGCAAATACACCACACCAAACAGGGCCAACATCGCAAGTTGTCAAATTCCTTAGCAGATCAGAGTGTGGAACACGAAAAAATCGCAAAAGTTACACTAGAAAAAATCGCGCGTCTCAGCAGTGCACGCACCGCAGCTTCTAGGAGAGCACGGGAGGCAAGAGAGCAAGCAACACCACTGTATCCCGATTTAGGTGGAAGTGCTGTTTCTAAACCAGGACAAGGGACTTCTCCAAGCGGAGGTAACAAGAGTTCGAGTCCTGCGCTTAACCAGAGTTCCAGTTCTTCCTCCACTGCAAAAGGAGCGGCCGTCGTGGCCAACAATCAAAACAGTGGGTCCTCTTCTTCCTTGCTGCAAGAACTGGAACAGGCTAGTAGTGAAGCGCAGTCCCAGATTCGGAAGCAGGAAAGGGAGTTGCAGGACGTCACGCAAGATGACGTCGGAGAAGACGAAGTCTTTCGGAACGAGTTAGTAGCAGAACGAAACCAAGAAATCAGTGGAATTCATCGGGACATGGCTACGATTCAGAGCTTGTACAAGGAGCTGGCAGGGCATGTGGAAGAACAAGGTAGAATTAGTAAGGCATATCATGTGCGATTTCGAAATGGAACGAAATCGAAGTCCTCTATTTTCTTGGTTGTTAATCTGTGATGTTGATGATCCTGATTGGAGGTTTATTTCATTTTCATTTTGTTGGGGGTGGCCGTAGCGCTTCAACCCTTGAGAAGCCGGGAGTCATAGGCCGCAGGGGGTGCTTATGGCCTATGACACTGACCCTCTCTTCTGCGCTGTGCAGTATGCTCATCGGTTTGTTCGGTCTAATCAAATCATCACTCATTTCATAACCTCCGATCAGCTCTATCCTCTCTCCGGCTCTAGCGTCCCGCATCCACCTCCTGAAAATAAATGCTAAATATAATACTAAGTTAAGTTGTTATTTAGCCCCTACGACATAATTAATGGACGAAAGACGGGAAAACTAACGTTTTTTTTGGAAAGTGCATACTGTAAAGCTACTCGGTCTAGTACTTTCTCAGGATCATGATTTGCCTTTCATTTTGTTTTTGGTCCAAGAGCAGGTAAACCTGTAGTACTTCTCTCATACAGTAACAGTCTCAAAAATGTTACATCCTCAGGTTCCACCATTGTTCAGATGGAGCAATCTTTGGAGAGTGGGGTTAACCACACCGAGTTAGCGCAAAGAGAAATCGAAGAAACGCAGAGGCATATGAGGAGACAGACGAAACTATATTCGTGTTTAGGGACTTTGACCTTTATTTGTCTCTGCTTCATCCTCTACTTCTTCTACGACTTGTTGCATGCGAGATCGCGCAGTGGAAGTAGCGGAAAAGCTCTCGTTGATGGAAATGGAGACAACCAGTTGTATAGAGCGCAGAAGAGTTTGAAAACGACATTGTTACAATTCTTTGAGCGAGGTGGAGGTGCTGCTCTGCGAGAAGATGAAGAAAAGTTGTCTGCTGCAGAGGAGAGGAACGAGAACGATGATTTCGGATCAAATGCAGAGTCCCATGCGCCTTCCTCTATTGCGCAGTGGATGCTGACTGAAACGGCGCATGTCGCAGAAAGAACCTGGCAAATCTGTCCAAGTGCCTCAGAAGTTTCGTCACTCTTAGCCTCAAGTATGTCGTGTATTATGGGACCATTGTTTTCTTTCTTTACGTTCACACACCATGACCAACGTGAAGCAAGTAGAGAGACGACGAGTAGTACGGCGAACTACAATCGTCCACATGATCATGGTGCACATCGTTCACGAGCACAGAGAAGCACACCTCCACCAAGCAAACCTGACGTGATTGTTGAGAACATAGCTGGTGATAGCAGTAACTCACATTCATCACGACATATTAGTGCTGGTGATGCGAATTTGTCAATTTTGTGGGAGTAGTTTTATCTTATCCACCACCAAGCCACAAACTAGATCGCCATAGCCGTCATGTATGTCATGGTACTGCGAGTCTCACATTCTGCAGGGAATCGTCATAAATGTTCATCTACCTTCATCCTGGCTTGATCCCCTTCTACACTATAAGTATCCCCATCGAGGAGAGAGAGAGAAACTCAACCTTATAACTGTGATCGGTTTAGCATTTTTGAATAATGTTAATGTCTGGCTCTGACTGCGTCTGAGAGCAGGATGAATCCGAGATTCTTTCCGCAAAAATTACGATTTGCGTGTTTACGTATTGCATGTTTAGTGAATAACCACCACTCAGACTCATACTAGTACTTACAAGAAAATTGCAACCATGCAATCCGAGAATCTTGCTGATGTTGTGCACGCTCCTTCGAGCAGTACTTCTTTCGCTTATTTTCGCGGTGAAAATAGTCGGACGATCAAAAACGGCTTTTTACATGGCGTGCTCTACGCAACGCGCATACGTGTGGTGGATGGCATCGTGAAGACGCTGCTGTACTCTGAGAGAAGTGTCTCTTTCGAGGAGATCGTGAATTCAGTGGTTAACGCAGCTTTCGTCCACGGGTCGTCGTTGGGGGCTAGTGTTGTGGTGACGAAATTCGTGCTGTTGCTGTGCGCCAAGCTACAAAAAAATGGCATCTTTGATACACTGTTGAGGCCGCTGGTGGGGATCAAAGACCCTAAACCCTAAACCCAAGGGATCCAGATCCACTAGTCAATGATCAGTACGATGATGAAAAAGCTCCTTCCGGCTCTAATATTCCTGCGATTGGTTGGCCAACAGCCTGCGCCTGGCTCTGCCAGAAGATGGACGACCGCGACGCCAACAACCTCTGTTACATTTTTAGCTGCAGCAAAAGACGGGCTTTTCCCGGGGCAACCTCAAGACGCCATTGTCAAGCCTAGGAGCTTCTCAGGCTACAGCGAGCGCGCAGGATCCTCCAGTGAGCGCGGTTGGCATTGGGCAGTGAGTGGCTTTTGTAGCGGTTTTCTAGTCTGGGGCTCAGACAGCAGGTTCCACGACCTAATGAACATGTACATCGTATCCAGGGTCATCGTGGCTGCAGCGAAATGGTTTGCTGACAGAAAACTGAGATGGAGGGAAAATGTATGACGACATCAGGAGATGATGGCTGTCTGCTTAGTTACTAGAAGTAGTTGTGATGGAAAAAAATTTACTAATACGAATCTAGTAGAAGGCTTGCTATGTATTACATCAACTTGCGCACTTCATCTAGTTCCACCAATCAAGATTTTTAGCAGTACTCTGCTTGATCCTCCTGCTAAAAAACAAAAATCGAGTCTGCCCGCTCTAGCTCGTCTCTTACTCTCAGCTCTCACTCGTCTCCCTACACCTGCTAAGTTGTGTGCCCCTTCCTCTAGACTACAACAGCTAGTAGTCCGCTAAGAGGGAGCAATGTCCGAGCTCTAGTGCGACGTTTATTCTCTGCCAGTAGTTGGGCGGCCGTGATGTACATGTATCGGATGCGATTTCCGCTGACCGCCAGTCTGAGGGAAAGCATGGCCTATCTGTACAAGGATAGCCGTGTGCGCATCCGAAGTGATACGTGGTTATGGACTTGTAGACCTGAGATATCCATGATTTGACACATCTTTAGTTTTATATTATCATCTTTATAGTATTTACTTTCTAGTATAAGTAGAGAGTTGTGCCGTTTGTGTGGTGGAGTTTGTGTGTTGATCATGTCGCTCAGGACAGCGTCAAAAGATACCTCCAGAACAGGTAAATGAATGAATGAATGAATGTAGAAGAGGTTTGAAGAAGATCTGGATCGTCAAGAGGATCGCGCAGGCCTAGTGAGCCTCAAGTGAAGATGATGGGCCGCAAGTGTCGAAACCTTCCTCAACAGGTTGCTTGTTCTTCAAATCTCCCTTCTCGGAATCCGAGTTGTCGCCAACATCCCTTTGTCCCTCTTCTAATTCCTCGCGAAAATTTGGGCACTGGAGCAGACTTCGTTCCTTACGTGGCTGTCGCTGTTTGGCTCTTGAAACTGTTTCCGTTGAGTCCAACTGGGCTGTTCAGTAGAGTTAAGGCTTCCCGTGAACCCGATCCGTCTTCAGAAGCATCTTGGAGACGTTTCTTTGCAAGGTGGAAAAGAAGCATCTTTGGACGGTCTGCAAGACGGTTTGCGAGCTCGTCTAATAGAGATGAAGCCTCTAAGATGAGAGAAGATCCAGGTGGCACGAGTGGAGTGCCTCCTACGTCGCAACAACCTGGAAGAATGGATTCTGCATCTTTCAATTTCATGCCGACAACTACGAGGAAAGAAGCGAGTAGAGTTAAGAATAGGTCCTTGATGAAGATGAATGGGCGGTTTTTTAAAGATAGGAAGTGGAGGAACTACTTCGAGGGTCCTCGAGGATGAAACCTCACGACCTGGCCTATTTACTCCTTTCTCTACGAAGGAACTAAATAAAACCCCTAGGACAAAGACATTCCCCTTGCCCTCACTACTTGCTGAACTTACCCGCCCTCGAATGAGTAAACTTCTTCCGCAAATGAGGAAGCAGTAACCTAAGCGCTAGAGACACTGAGCTGCGCCGTAAATAAGTAAGTTGTGTTCCTCTGGAAAAAAGAAGATAAAAGGAGAGCTTAAACAAAAAATAAGCATCAAAAGCTTGATCCGATCACAAACTACTACCACGACTACTACTACTACTACTAACCACGTCCTTTCACCTTCTAATCCTCCTCGCGCGGAAGGCGAAGCGTTATTGTCGGACAGGTTGGAGGATGACCTTCACATGGAGTCGATGTCATCCTCGTCCTCGACACAGATTAAGGGTTTCCGAATTACATCCCTCACTACCATCCTTGGCTCCTTTTCAATGGGGAAATAGGTCAAGCATGTTCTGAAGAATGCAATTCGGCAACCTCTAAACAGAGCCTCCGCCAACTCGAAAGCGCTTCTGGGCGATCCTACTTGGACGATGGGTTCCATCATCAATTGCCATTAAGATCAGGAATTGCCATTTTTAACATTGTAATATGTTCATGATGTTGTTAGAGTGGTCGTTGTGAAGAAAATTTGAAGTAGAAATTGAACAACTTCTAGAAGTAGCGCAATCTCAAATAAATTACATTCACGTGGTGTTGTTCATGGGCTGGATGATGAATTGCCATAAAGAGGTTGTTAGAGTGGTTGTGAAAATGAAAATGGAATGTTAGAACTACTGCGATTTCAAAATTATATTCACGTGTTGATCGTGCTCGTACTGTTTTTTCCTAGTCGACGTGCACCTGTACCAAGAATACCACGTCCCTCCTACTAGCAACCTCTTCTAGTCACGCCTTGCAGCCAGCACTCTCTAACCCCTGGTCCTCGCGACGACTCCCTATGCGAAAAGTCGTCCTCCGCTTATTTAGATTCAACGTTCTCGAGTCATTCCAATGGCGACAACGATCTTGTGCCCACGGATTCCAACATGAGCATGGCGGGGTCTATGGACAGCGACAGACTAGCTCAGCGGATCGAACAAATGGAGCGAGGACAGTTAAGAGCTGGGTTGTTCTTGTATACAGAAGGGTGAGGGGGCATTCAGGGAAATCTGAGGCATTTTTTGCTGAGTAGATTTACATCAACGTCAGAACAAGGGCATTGAGTGACTTCGATATCAACAAGCAGCACATGGTTCAGATTGCATCTTAGGGGAGCTGTACTGTTGGTAATTGTGCTTGTGATTCTACATTGCTTTTAGGAGAAGGATACATCGGTTTTTTTCATGCTAGTAAGAGGAAAAAATACTGACCAGAAATAGATTATCAATGTATGTTGACAGGTATGGCTCTAAAAATTCAGGCTAGCAGACGCGGAAACAGAGGCTCATCGACGTCGCCGTATGATCAGTTGGGTAGTAGCACAAGACGAAGAAGTAGGGAATTACATGCAGTGTCCAGCTTCATGATGGAGAATATGTGAGTTAAATCGAACTCATGTGACACATAATTCAGCTCAAGGAACGGCGACTGGCATTCTAGCTTGTTGTAGTAGTAGTTTTAGACAACGACAGAGCATGATTTTATCAATGATGGTTCTAAAGGCATCGTCTTATTACCATTACCTGGTGTAAATCATTATATTATAGGAGGTCTAAAAGATTCGAAGAAAATTCACAGCTTTGGTTCCTACTTCTTTCTAGTATGTTCCATATGGAGACTTGCAGATGGACGCCCTTTAAAAAGAGAAGTCCTCGATGTTTTTAGCACATCTTGAGGATTTTTACATTGTTTTTTTGTTTTGTTTTTGGGTAATCATTTTCATTGCGACGTAGATGGATCTCCTCTGGCAGGTGCTGTTTCGGTGTGCTTTCATCTTAAGTACTCAGTAAGGAGCAGCGCGATTGTCTTTTCTTGGAAACAGAGAAACGAAGAAATGAGCTGTTGTCCTGAATGAGCTGGAGCTACATCTGTCTCTGCAGCTAGAAACATATCTTCACTGTATGAAGAGAGGAGAGAAGATAGGAGGGACTTTTTTTTGCTGGCACAGCAAAGAAGACACGAACAACAAAAGTAACTGGCATAGACGAGAAGAGTAATGTTGTTTTGACGAGTTTCATCACATCGGTATTTTTTTGTGCGTTAGAGAATAGAGAGAGAGTGCATTTTTCCATGTCACGAAGGTTTAGGTTTTTGGACTGTTTCCACACTTCTACTTCAACCGACTAAAAAGAGGAAATTGTAGCCTCAATTCTTATCATTGTTGAAGGTATAATCCTACTCTCATTCACATCGACTGGCCCCCTCAAAACCATCCGTCATCACAAACACAAAGAAACTATAGGGAGGTTGTCGGTTCTTGGCGGTACTGTGTGTCTTGCTCTCTGAGAGCAGACACATGGGTACTGTACAGGCAAGGAAGTCGTGAACCAGTTTGAATAATGATCATTCCAAGGCAGTAAGTAGGGTGACCCTTTCCAAAGGATATGCATTTACTTCTATCGACCATTTAAAAGGATTTAAACGAGTAGGTGTGATCCTTTACAAAGGATTCACCTATCGATCACTCCTTGAGGATTGAGCAGGTTAAATTTTCCACTTTTTACTACCTCGTCGAGATAAATATTTTCAGAAGAGTCTCCTGTCAACTAAACAAACTCAAATTTTTTTGTGTAATAAAGAATAACCTGAACAATAAATCGCCCTCCACGAGTAGTACCTCTACAAAATGCAGCGTTCTTACAACTCAGTACAACGTGGTGTCCGCCACCAATTGCGGCCCTCGCAGGTTCAGCAACAGCGGAACATTAATGTTGGTGTACTGAAGGAGCGGGCCAATGAACGGCGTGTCACCATGGTTCCTGCCATTGCACAGAAATTCATTAAAGTTAAGGCTTTTTGTCTGTGAGATTGATATGCATGGTCGACGAACAACTCGCTTATCACGAATGCAGTTGCAATAGCACAGCCCTGATCTCTTTCTCCCAAATGATGGCACCATCTCCTGAATGGATCCAGTGCTTCATAATGACCTGAAGCCAATATCTGATAACCATGTAATCCCATATCATCATCTCTTCTAACCCCTACGGCTACACGATGAAGGTCGAGAGTGGCGCAGGTCTGAAATCTGGATACAGTGACGCTGCCTACAAGGAAGCGGGATGTGAGGTGATGCCTCGAGACAAGGTGATTAAGGCTCAGTGTATTTCATTCCCAAGTGTCTCTTTTCTCTGTTTTCTTCTTGGAATACTGAGAAAATGAACCTAAGAAGTGACTTGCTTGGAGCTCTAAGGCGGTTGCGAGTTCAGAACTTTTGTTCGGTTTGCACCCAGTAGAGGATAAGGAGTTCCCAAAATTCAAGGACAAGATGCTTGTCTCCTGGGTTGGGCGTATGCTGCCAGCTGGAAAAGATAATTATGTTTGATGGAATGTAGACTAGAGCAGCTAAGTGAAGACAGTAGACTAGAGCAGCTAAGTGAAGAGAAAAATTATCATCCTTCGTCCGCGAATACGTGTCTTGCAAGAAAAATAGCCCCAGCATAGACTATGGTACAACGAATAGTTCTTCTTCTACTTCCTCCTTACAAGAGCTTCATCGGACGAGCCAAAAGAGACCTAGCTGCACTGTCGCAGGGGACTCCGAGAGTGTGGTAGGGTTCTTAGAGACTTGTTGAGACTCAGCGAGTCTCTCTAAAAATCTCAGCAAGTAGTCTCGGATCCTATTCCCTCTCTAAGCTCAAGTCGCCGCCGCCGCCAAAGCAGGCTGCGCATTGGTTGACACTACTGCGGCTCCGCGTATCACCATTGCTCAGAAACTCGACGTCTTATCGTCACAGGCAAAGGTGGCGGGTCACCGTGCGGTGATCGAGGCAGCTTACGCCTATGAAAGATTCCACTCGCCTGAAGTCACGGCGGCGGGAAAGTACTTATATTTAATCAACAATACATGTACATCTAGTAGATAATCATGTAGTGATGTTGGCATATTAACTTTAACTTCTAAAATAAATAATTTTTAACTTTAACTTCGAAATGATGAATCAAGAAGAATGCAAGCTGCATGAAGGTGGAGCATAGCTCACTGATCATTAGCCTCCACCTCTCTTGTTCTTTGAACTTGTTTCCTTCCTGCTCCTTCTGTAGGTACCCGCCATCCAACACGTTTTCTCCTACTGTAGGTACCCACCATCCAACACGTTTTCTCCTACTGTAGGTACCCGCCATCCAACACATTTGTTCTCGGTGTTGGCGTTGCAGGACTTGCCGCGATGGGTACCTCGAAAGCCTTGGGGTCCCAAGTTCGTGCTTGGTTAAGGCTTCCCCTAATCCATCTCCAGAAGCAGGATCTTATTGATCGATGTTGTCTCAAGTATTAATAATTACTTAATTGAATTACTTGATTCTTTTGTTTCCTAGTTAGGTGTGCTCCACCGATAATATAGGGACGCATCTCGAGGCTGTGCCTTAAGGGGAAAGTCATTCCCAAGAAGACGCGTTTCAAGTAGGGGAAAAGTCGCCTAGGATGGGCTGTGCTTACTCACTCTGCTGATCTTCATTTACTTTCTTCTCGACAAGAGAAAGTAGTCGAGAAAATAAGATAGATGCGAGATCATGTCCATCTCAAGATGGATCTGAAGAAATTGATCGAAGGTGAGATAGATGATAGAAGAATCAGGTCAGTGAATATACAAGAACCGGTTAGTAAGTTTTTACTCTAACTTGGGATGTCCGTGACGTGAGTGATCAAGTGCAATCTATGGGCGCCAAGTGGGTTACCGTGGACTTCAAAGAAGATGGTGCTGGTGCAGGTGGATACGCCAAAGATTAAGGGTTGGAAGCTGACATCTCCATGAGCATCCCTATGGTTTCTTCAGGTAGGAAAGCCATAGATATGCTCCATCTTTTTCTTTTAGCTCATCTCTATCTCTAAGCTGTCTCCAAGTAACAAAATGGACAGAGTAGATGGGGCAAAAGATGGATGATTGTGGTCGTGAGTTCTAAATAGAGTCCAGTGCAGAGTTTTTAAAAGCTCAGAAAGAGACGTTCGCCAAGCACTGCAAGGAGTGTGATATCGTCATCACGACAGCAGCGATTCCGGGAAGACCGTCGCCGAAATTGATCGAAGGTGAGATAGATGGTCACGCTTATTTCTAGCTCACTTTGGTTGAACGATTTCCGTCGTCTGTTTCTGGTTGTAGTAAAATAAATGCAACATATAAGTCAATGGGACTACGATGGGACTACATTTCTCTCTACAACGTACTTGCGATTTCAGATAACATGGTCGCGCAGATGAAACCTGGAAGCGTGATCGTGGACCTTGCTGCGGCTGGTGGTGGTAATTGCACGCTGACCCAACCTGGGAAGACCATCACAACCGACAACGGTGTAACCATCATCGGGTATGACGATTTGCCTGCCCGTATGGGCAACATCGCCTCTTCCATGTACGCAAACAACATGTACAACTTCATCTCGCATGTGCATGGAAAGGTTAAGGCTCCAGCTGCAACTAGTCGCTGCTCCATTTTGATGAGAGGCATCGACGTATTTGATTTTGATGCCGTCCCATAATGACAATTATTTTAGGCCTAGACTTACCCGATTATTCGAGGAGGGAGAAGGAGAAGCATCAAAATGACGATGAGTCTCAAGATGGATTTCAGGGGGGTTGGTCTAAAAAGAAGAAGGCGAAGGGTTTTTTGCCAGCCGTGGATGCAGCCCTGAAGGCAGGAGACGATGGCGATATCATCGTGCGAAGCATGGTTACTTGCAAAGATGGTACTTCTGATGATTATAAGTACCATCTCTTCTACCTCGGCTGTGGTTTCGGCTTGCGGTTTTGAGTACGGTAGTAGCTGATCGGTTCTTTTCATAAGGATAACAGAATGACCCTGATAAGTATATTTTCACACGACCACCTTCTCCTCCTCCTATACACTAGCACCTCCTGCCCAAATACAGGTAAAGTCCTCCTCCTATACACTAGCACCTCCCGCCCAAATTCAGGTAAAGAGCTCGTGATGCCGCCACCTCCGCAGCCGACTCCCGTCTCAAAGCCAAAGAAAGTTGAGGAGAAAGCTGTCGCAGTCGCAGATCCTAGGAAGGAGATGATGCAAACTGCCACAGGAATTGCCGGTGGCGGTGCTGTTATCATGGGTACTGTTTTCTTCTTAGAATCTAGGAAATGCAGGTGATGGTGCTGTAGTTATCATGGGTACTGTTTTCTTCTTAGAAGAATCTAGGAATTGTAGGTGATGGTGCTGTAGTTATCATGTGTTGTACTACTACTAGAAGTTTGTTGTATTTCTATTTCTTGTAGGTGTTAGAATGTGTCTCCTTCAGCATGATGTGGAAGATAATTAGTAAAGGGGTCATACCCACACGTCACACCACCTAACATTCTCCTCGTCCACCAATGACCCGCAGTTGTACTCCTAGTCCTACAAGCCTTCAGTGATTCGTCTTCTAAACTTCCTCCTCTCATCAATAAAGTCGAAAAAACGTCTTCCTTGCTTTCATCAATACAATCAGCTATGGGTGCTGGTGTGCCGCCTTCTCTTTTGAACTCGTTTACCTTGGCCGGTGCAGCAGGCTATCAAGTGGTGATGTTAAGGGTTACAGCTTGAGCTATCTATTTAATCAGAGAGCATAAATCTATGACCTCCACACTGCCTAAAGGGATAGTGATGATAAGGGGGGCAAGAGGGTAGTTGTAACGAGGAGGAAAGGGTGGATATTAGAGATCAATGTGCGAGATTATAGAAAAATGGAGTCCGCTAATGATCGGTGTCGCCCATGCATTGCATACTCCTTTGATGTCGGTGACGAATGCTATTTCTGGGGCCACTGCCTTAGGTGGTCTGATGATGCTCGGAAAAGGTGGCATTGGCGTGGACCTCCTAGCTGCAACAGCAACGTCGATTTCGGCGGTATAAGTGAATCTTGTTCAACATCTTGATATATTTAAGTTTAACCCGTATGTAGTAGACCACACGCAACTGCACACCGATAATTATTTTGTTGACAACAGCAAGCAAAATGATGATTTCACTAAACCATCCGAGTACCAGGTCAATATCGTGTTTAGTGGTCTGGTATGGCACCATGTCTAACATAATCCAATGTCTAACGTAATCCACCAAACCAGGTGAACATCGTTGGTGGATTTATGGTTACCAAGAAGATGTTGGACCTCTTTAAGCGACCTGGTGATGTCGACCACTCAAACCTTTTGGCCATCCCTGGTGCCATGGTTGTTGCAGGGCCTCTAGTAGGTGGCCAAGCAATGGTAGAGCCAGTTAATACGGTTTCTTTAAGGCAGCTGGGACAACTGAGTTGATCAACATTTCTACTGTTTGTTGGAGGATTTCTTGTTGGATGACCATAAGGAAAGATATACTGGTGCTGGTGTCGTGTCAAATTGATAGGTGGTGGCTTAAGCAGGAGGGTTTTTGCCCGTACTATGAATCGCAAACGAAGGCGTCAAAAAAGTGGCCAGTACCAAGAAAAGCATCCTTAGAGGACGAGTTGCTGATGTTGAATATGTTTTAGTACTTTCCCCGTTTCCGGTTCTCTGATTTTTGTATCAAGTTTATGCATCTTTTGTAAATACAACCTACTTGTTCCCTACTACTTCCCTTCGACACTTTCATTTCCCGGTTTGATGTGCATTGGTGCAATCGGAGGCCTGAGCAACATGAAAACTGCTGATCTCGGTTGCAAATTGGGAATGTGCGGTATCGCAGGAGCCACCACCAGTACTCTCGTTTCGGTCGAACCGGGCTACACGTAAGGCAAAAAATTTCAATTATTAGTTTTTACCTCTATCTAATATAGGCTTAGCCCTTCCAACAATTATAAGGTACGAGCTTGTACTTGGACTTATACACCTTCAATTTATCCATCTTCATCGTTCTGATGATTAGTGAGGAGAGTAGAATATTAAAGACTAGTGAGTACTATTGAAATGAATAATAATGTACTTGACAGACTTGTACACCTTCAATCTATTGTTCATCTTTATCAATCTCTTACTTTCTCTACTTTCCATGGTTTTACACTTAGACATCAGTGAGCAGTTGATTATTATATCTTGCTGTTCCTGAGTCACGACTGGAATCCCGTGAATGACTTCCAACTAGTAGACAAGAAGGGGATCGTCACCACTCAACAAGGAGAAACTCTGCTGCGGATACTCATACATAATGACTCTAAAACACGGTTCCCGCTGTCGCTCTTCTAGGTGCTGGTGCAGCCGGTGGTTACCACGTCGCAAACCAAGTGTCACCGATTCAATTGCCCCAAACAGTCGCCGCTTTCCACTCTCTTGTCGGTGCGGCAGCGATGTTGGCATCTATTTTATGAAGCTGCCACTAACCACGTGGGTTTACAACTTTTATAAAATAATATCAGTATTTCTACCTAATACATCATTATTTCTACAACCTACTTACGTCAAGTCACGTATACTTCTCCGAACCATAAAAAAGACCTTTATCTTCTCCACTCAAGGCATTTTGTTCCGCGTTGGTGAGGGAGTCTTCAACGAGTAGTTTTACTAGTCCTCTAACCACCGGTTCCTACGCAGCACACCCTGAGGTCGGAATGACCATGCACAACTCAGCCGCAATTTTGGGTGACTTCATCGGTGGCGTCACTCTCACTGGTTCTATCGTGGCCTTCATGAAGCTTGATGGTCGATTGGATAGCAAACCCTTGAACCTCCCGAACAAGAACATGCTGAACCTGGGAGGTTTGGGCGCACAGGGTCTTTTGTGCTCGCACTTCTTTTAAGGCAAAGGCTTGCGTTATATTCAGAATAGAGGCACTCTTTACACCTTGATTTTTTTACTAGTCCTAATCAATAGTAATTTCTGTGGCGCATTCATAATGGCGTTGCTTGTTGTTGTTCATCTCGATGTATGGTTCTGGTATTTGGTAACCTGAATTTGATCATAAGGGTTCTCTTCTTGTTTTCCCTTATGATCAAATTCAGGTTACCAAATACCGGAGCCATTCACTCGAGTAAGTACTTAGAAGAAGCAACTTGGAAATATCTTGCTTCTTGGCCCTTCTTTCATTCCCGAGTAAGAGCACAACTTACTTTTACTTTCATCCGCGTGGGAGTTGTGAGAGTAAATAAATAAACTACACCATGCCAAAAATAACCTCAACACGACCACGAGGTAAGGAAACCTCCTCCAGAAGGAAGCTCTAATCCTTTAGTTCTGGTGGTGGAGTGATGGATCTATGGGCCACTGCCGTGTTGTCCAATGTTATGGGGTACCATTTGGTCGGCAGCGTGGGTGGAGCTGATATGCCAGTCTGCATCACTGTGCTGAACAGGTTCTGTCGTGATTGCTTTTTTTACAATCGTGATGTGCATTACTGTGCTGAACAGGTGTTTTGCGTTGGATTGGATACTTTTGGATTGGGTAGTGTTCTTTTCTGTTCTACCTCTATCTTTTTAGTCCACATTCATACCACACAGCACTAGCACTAAAGTTTTTGTTGTCTACTAGTTGTGTAGTCACCACACAGTACTAGTGTCTGTTGGTCTAGCCATAAAGTTTCTGTACTTATATTTGTTGTTGTTATCATCTTGTCACACAGTTTTTACAACAGTATCATACTATTGTTCTTTCATCATCTGATGTGTCACATCAACGGTAACATCTACTCATCAACCTACAGTTACTCCGGATGGGCTTTAGTTGCTGAGGGATTCCTTCTCGACAGTCCGATCCTCACCGTCGTCGGGTCCCTGATTATGAAAGGGTGTTATTTCAAAAGGAAAAGGGCTCCAGGATGTAGTATGTGAAGCAGCTGGATGTATCTGAACAAGTATGGTACATCAACACGTTGCACTACTTATCTGAACTAGGATCGATTTCGATGTTTCTTAAAAGGCAGCAACGTGTTATTAACCACGAATCGACCTTGACCTAGCAAAGAAAAAGATCTCTCTCTCCTCTTCTAATCATCTCGGTTTTTCAGGTGGTATCCTGACGAAGATCATGTGCGACGCGATGAACCGTGACATCATGAACGTGCTCTTTGGCGGTATGAACGTTGCCGCGCCAGCTGCGAAAGTTACGAATTTTGGAGGTGGTCACGGGTTGATGAATTTCCATAATCCAATTATCAGTCCGGTTAGCTTTTCCCTCATAGCCTATTTGTTGTATCCCAACAAAGAATCAATCATGATATTGAGTCCAATACAGTGCAATATACTTAATACTACAGTAGCCTAGTTCTTGCATTAGTAGCAGAAGCAGTTCTTGTAGTAGAATTTGAAAGTCAAGAAGTTTTCAACCACTTAAAATACTACACGCTTTTATCCTCAAGGTATTCCAAAATACTTAGAGCTGTCTATGCATGGGCATATACAACACAGGTATGGTGTATTTTTACCCGCGGATACTATTTTTTTCTAAGAACCGAGAAGAAGCACCGAAGGAGCACGTGGAAACGAGCGTGGACGCTACCGTTACAGCACTCACAAGCGCCTCCAAAGTCCTCATCATTCCAGGATACGGTATTTTTAAATGAACTAGAGATAATGAATTAGGGCTGCATTCCATAGTTGCTCTAATATCCATCTAGTAGTCATGGCATTCCAGCACCTCTGCATGTTCTTCATCCAGTATTCCTTTTGCGGCAGCAGAATTTTCATGTTGTCTTTTTACTTTTGCTAAGTACTTGAAGTTGGTGAAGCGGCTTCGATCTACTTACTACTTGACTTTTGATAATTCCTCCCGCTTAGGTATGGCCGTGTCCCGTGCCCAGACTGCAGTCGCAGATCTCGCGAACACCCTATTGGACAATTAAGGCTTTCACGGATGCAGAATCCAGCTTGAGAACAAAGTTAGTCTTAGTTACTTGTAGAGTTTCGTCTAAGTCCCTGGCGTCGCAGTGGAGTTCGGTATTCATCCAGTCGCAGGACGCATGCCTGGCCAAATGAATGTGTTGTTGGCCGAAGCCGGGGTCTCGTACGATCACGTCCTGGAGATGGATGAAGTCAACCCAGATATTGCCGATGTTGATTACGACTCGAAGCAAGTAGTAAGAAGCAAGTAGTAACTACCCAGCTGAAAGGGGTACTGCTATTGGGCTAGAAATTCAGTGTTGTTTTACTGCAGAACATTTAGTAGTTGTAAAGAAAAAGATTAAGACCACACCGCTGATTTTTGTGGAGTAGGTATCTACTTAAATGTTCTATGTAGTTGTCTTGAACTGATAGTACAACCTGTGAAGTACTTCCTATGTATGAAGATTACCACGAACAACAAGAAGAGACTTCCGAGTTCTTGAACAAAATACCTCTTGTTCTGAATGGTCTGGTCAATCATATTAAGCTTGTTTGTGAGATCAAGTAAGATAACTTTTTAGAAAAGGTATGTTCCTTCGTATCTCCTCTAACCACTTGTCTGCCTCATCGTCGGTGCCAACGACATTACGAACAGTGCCGCTCAAGAGATTGAAGGCTGCTCAATTTGGGGTATGCCGGTAATTGAGGTGTGGAAGAGCAAGAAAACCGTCTACCTCAAGCGAACCATGGGTGGCGGATACGCAGATCTGGAAAATTATGTCATGACTTAGTTAATATTTGAATAGATTTTAAGGTAAATGAGGAGGAACGCAGTTTCATTTTCCCTGTGATGACCTTCTGTTAGTAGATGAGGAAGTTTTCTCCCTATATTTCATTGATAACACAAGCATGCTTTCATTATATTGATAAGAGAACATCTTGCAGCTCTTCTCTGTGGTTGGTCTGCAACCACTTCTTCTCCCTCTCCACATACCTAAAATAAGAATAAGTAATACTATTTTCTTAGAGCAGGAGTGAGAATACTTGCAGTAGGACTACCCCACCAAGCAACTACATACTTGCCTAGGACTACCCCACCAAGCAACAAATTAGAATACCTGCAGTAAAAATAGAAGGGATTTAAAATCTTCAATACTTAGAGAACGAGTGCTGAGAGAACGAGTGCTGAGAGAGCTAGCTGTGGTCTCTTTTGGTCAACGTGCTCAACAAGGTCAAGATTAGAAATTTGGGAAACAACTAATGATACATACATTCAATACTTACAGTTCTTCTAATCTTTTCCGGTGTTCTTCAAGGATAACACCGAAATGCTGTTAGGGGATGCGAAGGGCACCTGCGAATCACTGGCCAGCAAAGTGAAAGAGGTGTATGCTGCGTAGGCACGCTGCGTAAACTAGTAAATAGTTTCTTTCTCTCTAGTACTTTTTTGTCCTGATGAGAAGAGAGACGATACGTAGCAGCTTTTTTTCCATAAGAAACTAACTATTGAATAGTTTAAGTTTGTTAGTTTCTTGCTACATCTTAAGTTTTATTAGGTTATTAACCTATTGCTGAGAAGTAGTTCGGGGACACCACGACGGGTAAAAGGCGTAGAAGCTGCACCAAGTTACTTAAGCAGTACTTCTACACCAAGATTAAGCAGTGCTACAACAAGCTGTAACAAGTACGCAATAAGTGAAGAATTTATGGACCACTGGTCGTGGTTGTGGTTCGTGGATGAAAGAAGATATACTCTCTTGATTCATCGGAATCAGGGAAGACCAAGATCCTAGTCATCTTAGCTTCCAGCAGTGACGCCATTATAAATTCAAAAGAATTTCTGTTTCATTTTTTCTAGACGTGATGTATGTAGTCCAGTCGCGCAGCAGTTGAAAACGTTATGCTTTTCCTCAGAGGATATCAACAAATCCTATTATGATGAGGAGGTGAGAAATATTACATTCTTTGATTGTGTAAGTATGAGAACACTAGTACACTCATCTTCGTGTAAGTAGAATGAGAACATCACTAGTACTACATTCTTCGTGGTGTAAAAAGAATGACAGCACCAGTACAACGGATATTAGAGACAGGCAGAGTCAGACATCACAGTCAAAACTAGAATCAGACAGATAGAAAGAGTCACGCCAGGTCGTTGTCACATGGTTGCTACTCTACTAGCTAGCAGCATGTTGATGACAGTCACATTCCTGGCACATCTGACAAGAAATTTGTGAGACGCATGACCATGACATATGGCGTTCACATCGCGATAGCATCACATGACGTTTGTTTTAACTCATTTTTATGGGTACAAGTACAACTAGCAGAAGTAGCACTTGGAGATCAATAGTAGAAATGGCTGTTCTGCTACAGAGTGTCACGACTTTCAGCGTATCCATGTTTCGGCAACTTGAAAGATGTTAGCACAACGATCCCAGATCCTTGCTCACGAGTGAGAGCGCTACTGTCTTGTTTCTAGTACCAAATGATCCTCCTTGTACTAGGTATATACAACAACTACACTTCTGGGTATATACAACTACACTTTTCTACTAGTTCGAACTTCTGGGTACAAGAACAAGAAGAACTAGCACTCGTTGCATTCTTGATCATGAGTGAGATCCTAGATCGATCAGTGAAGATCCTAAAAGAATTATGAAGATCATACAACGATGGAGATCCTACAACGATGCTAGAGCAATGATCCTCCCACCAGGAAGATCTTACGTGGACGAGTGAGTAGATCCTAAGTAAATGCTCGTGTAGAAGGGATCCGAGACACGTAATTGTAACTCAGTGAAGAATCATTCAAGACTTATTATACACATAGAGTAAACTTCTACGACACAACTATTGAAACGAAGTACTACAACTAGTACTACATGTACTTTTTAACCTCCGCTCGAGAACTACAATGTTGTCATGAAATACCAACTTACAACAGAGCCACGAAATCAACCACGATACAACTCGCTTTTTCGCTTTTAAAGAGAACGTAAGACTAACTAGCTATCACTTGTTTTTCAGGACTTAGGTGCTATTATCTAAACTTAAAAACTTGATCTAGTTACTCGCTATCATTTGCACTTGAAGACTTAACTGCTACCATTAGTTGCTAGCCTTAAAAGACTTAAAAATTGCTATCATTTAAAGACTTGTCAGTTGCTACTATAGCTTCTTTTCAAGACTTTGTTTTGACCTTCCACCTACTTTTCCTCAAACAACTGCTACTATAGCTTCTTTTCAAGACTTTGTTTTGACCTTCCATCTACTTTTCTCAAAGTCTTCATCTTCAACTGCTACTATAGCTTCTTTTCAAGACTTTGTTTTGACCTTCCACCTACTTTTCCTCAAAGTCTTCATCTTCAACTGCTACTATAGCTTCTTTTCAAGACTTTGCTTTGACCTTCCATCTACTTTTCCTCAAGTCATCTTCAGAAACAAGAAAAGCGATCTGCTATTCATCGTTTTCTTTCTCTTGACTATTTTTCTTCAAAAGTTGATCGATACACTCAAAATATTGAATTTCGATCTTTACTTCATATTAGAGGAAAACTGCAAACAAGCTGAGTTTTATCATCGTTTTGGAACCAACAACATCGTTTTTGAACAACAATTGTGCTGCTATTTCCTACGCCATTAGAAAGGATTTTTCATCCGTACCATCACTATCACAGGAAAGCTAGCTATAGCTGAAACTTTTTAAGTATCTCAGTACTAAGTAACTAAGTAAGTATTGTTTATGTACTAAGTAACTACGTATTTAGAAGTAGAAAGAAGTAACCACGTCCTCGTTTTGAAGAAGAACACGAAAAGACTTCAAAAGAGAAAATGGTGCTGCGTTCGTGCTTGTGGAAGGCATCTTCTGCCACTCTCGCTCTAACAGCGCTCTGTCAAGGTACTTTTTCGATTTTTCGATTCAGAATGATTTGTCGCTTGAGGTACTTACGTATAATTGATTGTTCTTCATCACTTATGAGCATTGAGCATAATAGTAATGATAATAATATGAGCATTGAGCACAGTGCTATGGTTTCTTTCTTCCGCTCCCATTCTTCTACTCTCACCCATCATGACTATCTATTCACCTGCTGCTAGGTGTTTTCGGTGCCGGCGCTGGTGCCCGTGTTGGCCCCACGGGCATGGATGTTGAAGGCTTGATTTTACTGCTGAAAAAAGCGTCCAGCAAAGGGAAGAGTGAACGGGACCCTCGAAATGCCCGAAGGTCCTTCGCTATAAAGTGGGGAAAGAAATATGGTCTCGAGAAACTGCTTGGAACAAAATGGTTAGGCCCTGAAGGGGAAACCCAGTTCTGTTTTTCAGTCTTGGAAAAGGTTCGCGAAAAAGAACATAAGTTCTTAACCTTGAGACGCAAAGCATTATCGCTGTACAACGTGGACGTCACCGGTTCAGTGGGTGGTGATGCTTTTGCGCCTTCCATCGACAAGTACAAACTCGGTGATAAAGATGGTCCGCATCAGTGCTACGCCAGAGTGCACAGGGTGGCACTGGAAAAACTTGCTCCTCTACAGTTGGAAGAAAAGCTTAGCCGTGACGCGGAGAAGTTACGGGAAGCTGCTGCCTCACAGGCGAGTGGCGCTAGGGCTTCCCGAGAGGTGTTCAAAAAAGATAATCTCGAGCTTTTGACAGCAGACGACATCGTCTCAGCAGCTGGATATTCGGGTATCACCCAGCATACGGATTTGTGGCGCGTGACAGGTCTCAAGCTTCTCATCGATGCTGTCGAGAGACAGACCGTTACGTTGCAACACAAGATTATCCGGATTAGATTCGAGGGAGACCTCGAGAATGCTCAGATTCCGAAGTTGGAACAGGAAATAACTGAAGCCGAAGATCAGGTTCGCAAAGAGCTGCAAGAGTGGGCAGAATACCTACAAGCTCTTGTTCAACTGCAAGTGGGCCACGGCGATGTAACTGAGGCCAGCAACAAAGTTGTTGCGTATGGTAGTTTGCAAAAGGAGGAATTTGTTGCTGCAACAATCAGGCGCGCCAAGCTTGAACAGGAGTTTAGCAAACACCAGTGCCTTCAAGATCTGCGGGGCTATCACGATAAGGCGCTTGAGCAGGAACAGACTGTCAGGAACCTCTTCGATTTGCTGGAAACGCGTTACCCTAAACAAGTTGCTGGCGATAACGCGGCGTTGCTCTTGCGTCGCTCTTTTGACGAGACTGCTAATGCGCTGCACCCCTTTCCTCCCCTCGCGCAGGCGTCTTCGCACAGATCAGTCGATGAAGACGAGGAGCGATTGTCTTGCTTCCGCTCGACGGAGAACTTGTGGAATCTGCACAAGCGTTTGTGTGAAGTCGAGAAGGTGCTGGTGGATCTGGTAGGCAAAAAAAAAGTAGAGAAGTCTCACTCTTTGCGATTACTAGGTCTTGGTGCCGACGAAGTGGAACAGCCGGATTATCGGAAGGTGCTGCAGCTTGCGAACGCGTTCACGGCAGAAAAATCGAAGATTCGTGCTTTGATGTGGAATCTGGATGATGCGTATTTTCCTGAAACGGTGCCCACTTCTCTTTCAGATGAAGAAGAAAATGCGATCTGCGTCGATGTTCTGAACAAAGCTTGGGAAGAAGAGGACAAGTTGCAAGAACGCAAATCCACACACTTTGCCACGACGGGTCAATTTGTATCGCCTGGTCTGTCGGGGCGCTTTGCTGAAGCACAGAAGAGACGGCAGCAAGATCGGGAGGATTACAGAGCGCAGGGGGCGCTAGAGAACTTGCAGACATGTCAGCAGGTTCTCTATGACTTGACGCTGAACAGTCTTGCCCCTTTACAACTGGAAGAAGAGGGTCGCAGGGGCGCGAAAAAGGCGCGTGGAAATGTAAAGATCGGGACCGCCATGCCTGCTGATGATGTGATGAATAAGGCGAAAGATAATGCGTTGGCCGCACAGGACATCGTCAAGGCAGCGGGATATCCTCGATTTTCTTCGGAGTACTGGCTGGCTATTCATCTGGAGATTCTCCACGAGGCTGTTCAAAGACAAACTTTGTTTCTGGAACAGCAGAGAATCCAGAACCGGATCAGCGGAGAGATGCGCGTAGAAGAAGAAAATGCTGCCCTCCGACAACAAGAAGAAGCTGCAGATCTGCTTTTTGAGCAGGTGAACAACATCGCAAGCCATGCGCGCGTTAAAGTCTTTGGGATGGTCCAGCAAAGCGACAAAGCTGATAAGAACCGGAGCCAGCTACACCTACACCAACAATTGCTGCTTGTTTTGGCGGGCGACAAATTCGTTGCTGCAACCATTAAGCGTGCAGAGCTCGAAATGAATTTGACTAAAGATCAGTGCCAGAGCCATCTTGGCAAGGGTCTAGTTCATCTCCTAAATGATCAGAAGATGCGTGCTCAGGAGGAGGATGTGAAAGGCCAATACAACTTGTTGCAATCTCATTACAAGGTTGACATCAACGACCAGAACCTGGGTCATGCTGCGTTTAAGAGTATCGTTCAGGATCGTGACAGATTTCGTGTCCGTGTCCAGAAGTATCTCGAAAATAGAAATACAGATTTAGAATCGGACGAACAGCAGCTATTGACGTGCTTCGACCTAACGCGGCAATTGTGGGAAAAGTCCGAAAAGTACAGCTCAGAGTTGTCACGCATAGAGGCCACTCTGCGGGCACACGCACAGGAGGTACCTGCACGAGCACAGACGAAGAAAGTACCTCAGGAGGCTGCAGGCGTCGCTCTTGCTTGGCAAAGAGTACGGGAGAAGCTTGCGCAGGCGGCAAGCAGGTTGGCAGAGATTCAGCAGCGCCAAGACAACGTGCGCGATACGTTGGAGAAGATTCTCAAAAGGACGGAAGAGCGCGGCTTCGAAGAAGAGGCGAGCAGCGCGCTGGCGGAGATTGAGCGCCTCCAAGGCGAGATGGACGGCGCGTTAACGGAGATTCTAAACACCGAACAAGAGGCGGTCGCCCTGTTGCCCGAAGTTTGTCTTGAAGTGACTGGGTGCCACACGAAAGAGGAACTCCGCACGCTGGTGGAACTGATTAAGCACCTCCAAGACCAGCTGGGACAAAGGCGCGTGAATATTGACAACCTTCGAAAAAAAGTGAGCCACGACATCAAGTTGGCGCAGAAGCTTCAAGTTAATCAAGCCGCCATCAACGCGCCCGTTGCAAACTCGAACTCCCGTCGTGCCATTCCTGAGGGAATTGGAAAGTCGAACTCCCGTCGTGTTCTGGAGATTCCTGAGGGAAATGGAGGATTGATGAAGCCAGTCATCAAGGTTGATCCGACCACAACTGACCCAGTAAAGCGTCAGAACCTTCCTCCCCAACAACAACAAGGGGAGACTGGAAATGAAGACGAGCCTCAAAATCAGGGTGGAGGAACCGGAGGTGTAGACCCGGCACCCCAAAATACGAAGGGCACTTGGACTAATGGGGGCATTGCATTGGTGGTTTCTCTGTCTGTGCTAGGCGCTGCCGCGGTAGCTGGCGGTTCATTCCTGGTGTACAGACATTGCACCAACAAGGCCTCAACCGCAGAACGGGCCCCGGTAGAGGTGTAAGGAACCGATGACGGGCGTTGATATGAAGAACAGGATCTTTGGGAGATCAAGCTGGGACGTCAAGCTGTCAGAAAGGTGTCAGGGAATCGAAGAGAGGACACTCAAGAGGTCTGGGACAACAAAACTCAAAATAAGCGAGTAACAGACGAGAATAACCGAGATACTGATCATGAGAAGAGAGAGTTGTAGCCTTGACGTTAAGCTACGACCCTTATTTCAGTCAGTAACCGGCTATTTCAGTTTATCGAATATTTGACTGTTGCAACTGCTGGAAGGCACAGCCGTCATTCAGTCTGGACTCTCCCTCGATCTCGACGTTTTTCATTCTGCAATTTTTAATTAGATTTGTTCCTATTTTCCACACCTATCGCTGTCCCATACCATAGAAGTAAGGACTTACAGGTAATTTCTATTTCGTTTACTTTGTCTAAGTATCGCCAGCAGCCTACGCCCACTAGGTAAGACGAGAAGTAGTGTAGAGGCCCTACATAACAACTTTTGTTATCGGGATTAGAATTCATTTCTTAACATTGAGTATGGATTCGCACTATCTTCATCACGTGATTTCTTAAAATGGCAAGGGTAAGCTCAAAAGGGGTGGAGGAAGCACGATTAGAACAAAAATGTTGTGACTGGAGTAAACACGGTAATCATTTTCATCTCTCTATTATCTAAGAACCTATTTGACTTGGTTATCTACAGTTCGAAATGAGTTGCATGATGATGACTATCTATTCTGAACATTCGTACCTTCCTACTTCTTTTTATCTTCGATACACTGAAGCTAAGCAAGGGTGAGGGTATCATAAATAAGTAATTTTTACTCTACTTTTTTGGCTTTTTGGCATTACCACGTATATCTTAAGTTATTCGAAGTTTTTTAACTTCGCGATTGATGAACAGAAGACATGAGGGTAAGGTCTTAGCCAGGGTATCTATTGTGATAAGAACAAGATGATATGTTGGGATTCGATTTTTCATCAATTATTTGATTACCACGTAGAACAAGGAATTGGCAAGATTGAAATTGTTGAGGCGCTCAAATAAATATTGAAAAGACTGAATTATTGGACCATGAGTAGAATCAGTTCATCATATTTTGATGAAGGTTTTTTCATGTTGTTTTTTAAACTGATCTTCGGATGACAGGGTATTATCTCTTCATCAACCTTAGTGCTAGGGGAAGCCACTAGGTGTATGCAAGAAAGAAAAGCACAGAGTATATGAAAGGCTAAAAGACCACTTTTCGTTTCGTTTTTTATCAATGAGTAACAATCTTGAGCACAGGCTATTGCATTTAGCACTAACAGGTAGGTTATATCGTTGTAAAAAATGAACAGATGAAGAAAAGATTTTCATGAAATCTGGCAGGAGATCGGAGAAGGTCATTTAAGACATCCTAAGAAGAGTATGACATCAAAGGACATCAAAGACGTAACATGAGGTATCATGACATGACATGAATGTCTGAGAAGATGACAAACAAAAGGTTTCAGGGAGTATGGACTTCAGACCAGGTCCATGAACCTGGCATTGTGCATGATAATCCTGGCAGGAGATCGGAGAAGGTCATTTAAGACATCCTAAGAAGAGTATGACATCAAAGGACATCAAAGACGTAACATGAGGTATCATGACATGACATGAATGTCTGAGAAGATGACAAACAAAAGGTTTCAGGGAGTATGGACTTCAGACCAGGTCCATGAACCTGGCATTGTGCATGATAATCCTGGCAGGAGATCGGAGAAGGTCATTTAAGACATGCTAAAACGCAAGCCGGAGGTGGAAAACAACGACTGACCTCGCGTGAGCGGGCATACTCAGTGAGGCACGGCGAGCAGTGACACGGTCATGTCCGCTGGACTCGGGCTACCGCGCATCGCCGCTTGATTGATTGCTAGGTAGTAGAAGAAGAGCCTGGATGTTCGGCAGGATGTTGATTGTTTTTTCTTTTGGCATTGATTGATCTCTTGTACAACTAGCTTTGTGCTTGCTTGTGCACGAGCAGTCAGATCGATCGCCCCGTGGTCGTCCAAGTGAGGAGCCTTATCAAGTCACGGCTCTTCTTGAGATTCACCCGAGCACTAGCTCAAGCTCGACTCTATTATTTGTACTAATAAATAAGCAAGAAGAAGTTCTGAAACTTGTTAGACTCATAATCTTCATCTTGATGTTCTGACAGAGAGAGAGAGAGAGAGGGAGCATGACACTGAGAGAGGCATGGATGAGTCAATCTTCTTGTATTTTTAACCTCCACCCTGACTGTTGTTCGACGTCGCGGCAATCGTGTTCATTCAGAGACTAGTTTTTTTTTATTTCAGGTCTCTTGTAGTTACTGAGTATGAGAGGACTCCGAGAGACTTTAAATCTAGAATCCAAATTTCGAAAAATTGGTCATTAGTTACATTTATATACTCCTTTGCCTCTCCCTGCACCCACAGTGTTGTTCAAAAAAACGTACTTTTAGTTCTTGTAGACACACTTGATGCTTACCCTCCCCGCGAACTTTTTTTGTATGCAGCTAAACTCGAAGCGAACAAGATGCAAAGTTTGATTTTTTGTGGGTGAGTCACTCACGCCAAACTTCTCGTTCGCTTTAATACTACTACAACTATTACACATACTTACACTCTTAATTTAGAGGACTTTTTCATCATTCGCCTTGCTTTCGTTTTGATCGTACTCGTACTTCTGGTGAGTATCACCATTAATCTCGTGCTTGTTCCTGCTCGTCGTGTCTAGCATATCCAGAATTTGGCATGTGAATCACTGCTGAAATAATCTTCTAGAAGATGGAATAATAAAGTAGAAAATGTCTTTACCATCCTGTTGAAAACTCCACAGGAGGAGACACGATCTTCAAGTCTCGCTCCGAGTAATTCCTCGAACACACTTCGTGTCGTTTATTTCTCTACTATCTCGTCCTTTCGAGTAGAGAACAACGGCATCAAGAAATGATAAACATCATAAGAAGAACGGGAATTTTTTCTTCACGAGGTATAGAGGGAAGTTTGTTCTCGTTCTGAAGTAGAGGTATAGGAAGATGAAAAGATGGCAGGTCGTATCTTGGTCCAAGAGCTTTGTGGTCGCGATTGGCTAGGTGCTTTGGCCAAATCACGCGTTGTGCGAGCATTTGCTGAGGATGATGGATCTGGAGGTGCTCATGGGGATTCTTCATCGGGAGGGAAGCTCATCTGGTCATCGTCATCGTCTAGTATTAAGGCTCCACCTATTTCATTTCCACAAGAGGTTCCTTTTCTTAGTTACCTTTTCCGAGAAAATGAACCTCCCAAGAAATGAAATATTTTGCGCTCTAACTATATTGAGAAAATAAACAACAACAGGGATTCAACATCTTCTGCATCTTCTGGCACAACAACAAGGACAACTAGTGGAGGAACGTCTACGTCAGATCCAAGAACAAGAAGGACGTCCATAATTGGAGGAGGTCTAGGCTTGTTCAAAAGTGGACCACGAGGTAATAACGGAAATGATGAACACCAAGAGCAGCTACGGGGTTTTCATGGAGGAACTAAAATGTCTGCAAAAAGCTCGCCAGGAGGTGATGGGAGAACTAACATGTGTGTTCTCCTCCAGGATGATCCCGATCCACGAATGTCTGTACTCCACGAAGCCCAAGCAGTAACAAGGGAGTCTTGGACTACGTCACTGTTGTTTCCATTTAGAAGAAGACGGACAGAAGTGACTAGCAGGAAGGAAGAAGACGACAAAAGTGGACTAGCAAAAAGTGGACTTGTTGCCAAAGACTCAGGGTCAAATGGTAATCCCCAAGAAGGTTTCTTGGATGAAGCACGGATAGAAGACGACGAGGAGTCCCTACCACCAGCAGTTGCAATAGGTGGAAACATTAATATGGCATTGGGTTTTGATATTGAAAAAGTTAGAGTTTTAGAAGCACAAGCACTGTCTTTTGCATCTTCTGACGCAGAAGACGCGCGAGAATTTTAGAAGCACAAGCACTGTTGCATCTTCTGATGCAGAAGACGCACGAGAATTTTAGAAGCACAAGCACTGTTGCATCTTCTGATGCAGAAGACGCACGAGAATTTTAGAAGCACAAGCACTGTTGCATCTTCTGATGCAGAAGACGCACGAGAATTTTAGAAGCACAAGCACTGTTGCATCTTCTGATGCAGAAGACGCACGAGAATTTTAGAAGCACAAGCACTGTTGCATCTTCTGATGCAGAAGACGCACGAGAATTTTAGAAGCACAAGCACTGTTGCATCTTCTGATGCAGAAGACGCACGAGAATTTTAGAAGCACAAGCACTGTTGCATCTTCTGATGCAGAAGACGCACGAGAATTTTAGAAGCACAAGCACTGTTGCATCTTCTGATGCAGAAGACGCACGAGAATTTTAGAAGCACAAGCACTGTTGCATCTTCTGATGCAGAAGACGCACGAGAATTTTAGAAGCACAAGCACTGTTGCATCTTCTGATGCAGAAGACGCACGAGAATTTTAGAAGCACAAGCACTGTTGCATCTTCTGATGCAGAAGACGCACGAGAATTTTAGAAGCACAAGCACTGTTGCATCTTCTGATGCAGAAGACGCACGAGAATTTTAGAAGCACAAGCACTGTTGCATCTTCTGATGCAGAAGACGCACGAGAATTTTAGAAGCACAAGCACTGTTGCATCTTCTGATGCAGAAGACGCACGAGAATTTTAGAAGCACAAGCACTGTTGCATCTTCTGATGCAGAAGACGCACGAGAATTTTAGAAGCACAAGCACTGTTGCATCTTCTGATGCAGAAGACGCACGAGAATTTTAGAAGCACAAGCACTGTTGCATCTTCTGATGCAGAAGACGCACGAGAATTTTAGAAGCACAAGCACTGTTGCATCTTCTGATGCAGAAGACGCACGAGAATTTTAGAAGCACAAGCACTGTTGCATCTTCTGATGCAGAAGACGCACGAGAATTTTAGAAGCACAAGCACTGTTGCATCTTCTGATGCAGAAGACGCACGAGAATTTTAGAAGCACAAGCACTGTTGCATCTTCTGATGCAGAAGACGCGCGAGAATTTTAGAAGCACAAGCACTGTTGCATCTTCTGATGCAGAAGACGCGCGAGAATTTTAGAAGCACAAGCACTGTTGCATCTTCTGATGCAGAAGACGCACGAGAATTTTAGAAGCACTCTCTTTTGCATCTTCTGATGCAGAAGACGCACGATTTTCAACTTCAACGGCTTTCTACTTGTAGTTACTACTTGTAGAAGATATTTTTTTTTAAAACTTGCTGGAGAAGGACGTTATCAGTTTATCATTCTACATCTGGGTTACAACTTCATACTTTATATTTAAACACCATCTTCAAGGTGTCTTTTTTATCCCTCTTCTAATCCTCACCTCGCATTCACCCTCGCTCGACTGGTTCGCATTGTTGCTACCGTGGTCCGAGCATTGGTTGAGGAATTTGTGAAATTAGTCTCTTTTCTCTACCGGTTCGCCAAGAATGTTAAGGCTTGCCCTCGTCATGGTCCATCTTCAGAGAAGTCATCATAGGAGAAAGACTTTTCAAGGGGAAAAGGTATACTTACAGGATGCTTCCGAGGATGGATCAACATTACTAGGGTGAACGCTAAGACTGCGAGCTTCGAAACCATGCAATTTTGCAAGCGGTTCGACACCTACTACAGCAACGTCTATCTGCAACACCGAAAGAGAACACAGACGAAAATGTGCCACTTCGTCGCAGTGTCTGTGGCAGCATGGATACTAGTGTGGGCAATTCTGGGTGGGAATATTTCTCCGTGGTACAAAGCGATTTTGTACGCGGGAGGGATCAGGTAGGCCTGTGATTTTCTATCTTCTTGATTACGCTACAGAAGCTTAATGGGAGGGATCAGGTTGTTCCTTACGAACGCTGTACGAACGTGGTCGGCGTATTTTTTAGAGAATTCCAACATCTCTCACTTCTCCCACAGCAAATAATTCCTTCTAACAGGTGGCTGCTAACATGGACTTCAATCCTCTTGTGGGAAGTAAAACCGTATCTGCGAGACCAGATTCAAAGTGCAAACTTAGTTTTCTTGGCGGACATCCGTCTCTTCGCGGAGATCTGTCTGTCGTATCACGACGTATGGCCTCACTTTGGAGACATAGAGGAACAAAGAGATGACTAGGTGCTTCCCTCAGGAGGTGGACAAAAGGTAACGATTCCACAAGAACAGCTGTCAGAACCTTCCTCAACAGACAGATGTAACTAGTGTTTAGACGACAGATCCAAGAATGGCGACAGATGAATCAGAACAGGGGGCAAAAGAGCTGTAACTAAACCAGAACATAGAAACTCTTGTTTTATAGTCACTACAAATACGGAAGTACTAGAAACACTACAAGCTACTTACATGTCAGCATATTAGGTTTAGGAGGCGGTGGAGATCGTGATATGCTTAATACTGAAGATGCACAAGAAGGTGAAGGCGCGTCGAGAATAACAAAAAGACACGAATAGATGTAACAGAGAACAACATAGAGATTTGAAGCTATGATCTAATCCTAGTTTGGTGTTGAACAATTACGAGGCGAAATAAATGAAATAGATAAACAAGGAGCGTATCCTTTTGTCCTATGTGTTTGACAAAAAAAATGTATATTGATTTATTGTGATGTTGCTGATATATTCTCGTCTACATCGAAGTACTAGTAATTTTTGCATAGAGTAAAGACTAAGGAATTTACCTTCAACGCGAAGAGACACAAATTATGTACAACCATGCAGTCAGGTTAATAGAGTAATCATGTTGATAAGGAGAAGAGTCTGACTGTGAGCATGGATCAAGGAGGTAAAGAAAATAGTTGACTGTTGCTGAGGACTAAATTTTTGACCGTGATGAATATCTGGTGCTAGCGTGGGTGGATATATTTTCTTGATAGGTTCTGCTGCGAGGGTCCCTGAAGAACGAATTATCAAATATGCATCGTGATATTATAGAAGTAGTTCCGAAATCTGAAATCTGAGTTCTTAGGATAGAACTTTCCTGAAAAATGATGTTCATGTAAGTAGTTGTTGAAAAACAGTTTTGAAGTTTTGGATTTGATCGAAGCGAAGTATCTACTATGATAAATCGATGGTTTTGGATTTGATCGACTTGAACTGCTCTAGTATCTATGATAAGCGACCTTGTGCCAGCATTAGTCCATTACTACACGTACACATGATGATGAAGAAATGAAATTTGAATCTCGAGAAAGTCTACAAGATGAACAAGACGTCGCTATATCGAAAGCAAAGCCAAGGTGTTTCCACCAACAGAAAAACGTGTCCAACCCGTCTTGACCAGTTTACTTATGCTGCGACGATGATGCTGCCCTGCACCACGTGTTGGATCAAGTAGTACCTACTTACCTGGACTTGGGTCGACTGAAAATTTTCCTCACCACGAAAGAATCTACACCTTGTGCATACAGCATTGGGGAGAAGATTTCTTACTACCTTAAATACGTCGGGAGCTTAGTTATATGCAAATTCAAGTTGTCAAAAGCTTTGAATAACTACAACATAAATCAAGCAACAATTATATGAGAAAAATAGAGAACAACATTATGATGACGTCAAGACAACGCTTTGAGTCTGCTGGTGGCCGGGGCCTACGCGTGCCTCGTTGCTTGCTTCCAGTGCTTTTCCCCGGGTGTTTCGTCCATGCTGCAATCTTACCATCAGGAGCTGCAGCAAGGGAAATTGATGCTACGGTGGATGCAACATCGAAGGACAGGAATACAATTACACCTTCGTCTACAAAGAGGGACAGGAGTACAGCTACACCTTCGTCTACAAAGAGGGACGCTTGCTTCCAGTGCTTTTCACCGGAGGACAGGAGTACAGCTACACCTTCGTCTGCAAAAAAAGTTGAAAAAACAATAGGCCTCTTACGACTTGGACGAAAGGAAAGTTCGAAAGATTCTCTGAGTGGTCGTGGAAGCGAAGGGAGCATCGCTACAACAACAGAGGGGTCTGGATCAGACGTAGCAGATACAACTGGACATGGCATAACAGAAAGCTTAGTAGTTCGATTTTTCCACGACCAGAGTGATCTTCCAGCAGCAGGAGTTGTACTGGGTGATGAACAAGAACCAGGAGTGGGAGTGGGTGAGCAAGAACCAGGAGGAGTAGGTGAACGCGGATTGCCTGAAACGCTGATTGAAGGTGAAAAGGGATTGCCTGAAGGTCTGATTGAACGCTTGAGTATAGCAGCAGAGCCAGCAAATGTCGATGATCTTCATGCTCGTCGAGATGCTGTAGATCCAGCTCCAGAAGACAAGAAAGTAGCTGGAGGCGAAATAAATGTCTCACAGCGGGGATCATCGGGCAGAAGAAGAACGAAGACCAGTAGTCCGTCTTCCTCCTCTTCAGCGGCCACAGGAGTTCAGGATTCCGAGGCTATTAAGGATAATGGCATTGAGCGTGAGCGTATAGTTAAGGTTAGGTTAAAGGAGCTTTTTTACCGTTTGTTATGGCTCTCCTAAGGGGGACAGCCATAACAAGCGGGACAAACGCGCACCAAAAACCTACCTCGAAAATATAGACTGACAGCAAGAAAGACATTGAAATCTTCCACGACATTGAAAACCGGTGATACTGTAGGTGTAGGTTAGTAAGAAAGTGGTTGACCACTTAGAAGGACGTCGAAAGGGCGTAGTCTTTTCTAAGAGCAACGTCGACGTTGAGATGGATGAAGAGGAAACAGAAGCACCTGATGCTAGTTCGCGGATGCCAAGTGCCGGTTCCGCATTATCAGGGAAAAGCCGCTTGCTTTCTCTGGAAGCAACAGTATCTTACGGCTACTCGGCTCAGTGTAGATATGAGAGTGCAGAGGAAATGCTCATATGATGCTCCTTCTCCTAGTAGGTCAATGATGTTGAATCTAGTACATTTGCAAGTAGCATTGCCACGACTTCTACGTACCAATGCGACCATGAGGAACACGGAAGGTCTTCTACAGTACTACGTAAGATGCCACCATGAGGAACGTACCAATCATGCCACGACTTCTTCTACAGAGAGTCGATTATTGAGACTGATCAGGAGCTCGTCCTCCCTCTAACTACATGGACACGCACAAGCAGCTGGCCACGTCCGGAGAGGACAACCGCAAAATGCCACCATGAGGAACACGGAAGTTGCGGAGACAAGACTCGAGCAAGACGCCAGCGTAAGGACTAGTGCCAGTAGTGTCACTGAGCCTAGTGTCACTGAGCCTGATACTCGTTGTCTCCCCATGGGTATGCGGACGCCTAGCAAAAGCCGGAACTTTCTGCTATTTGAACAAAATAAGCTGCCTTTATTTTAAGCTAGACTAGCGGGTAGAACTCGTCAGGGAAATCTTAGGCAGCTCGCCGAATAGATTCAAACCCTCAAGTGTTATCGTTGATGATGTGACCTGAGCGTGAACCTCTCTCAGTCTGAGCAAAGCGATGTTGACATCGTCGAATGTATGATCGTCGAAAGTATGCAGTTATGATTTCAGTCTTGCAGGGAGGTCTTTCTGAGTATCTCTTTTCGTTTCTTTCCTACATTAAATGTGAAGAAACCGACACCGAGATGAATCTGTCAACTTAATTACTAGAACAAAGCGTCAACTTACTAGAATATAGCGTCAACTTACTAGAATAAAGCGTCAACTTACTAGCATTTAAAGCGTCAACTTGTTACTACTACTACTAGAATATAGCTGCTGCAAACATTTGTCGAAATCTTACGATCATGATCTACTTGAAGCTAATAAATATACTTGATGTTACTAATTCTTGTTGTTCTTCCACCGTCGATACTCATACAACCTCTCTAGATCTAAGATAAATATCTCAATAAACGACCACTCTCGAGGACGCACGACGATCGCCTCGCAGGTATTTAATTCTCTCTGATTTGCATCAACCAGAACCAAGCATGTGATGTCTCTGTCTGTTCAATCAAGAATACCTCCTTTGAAGGCTTCTCCCAGAACCTTCTCTCTGCATTATTTGCGATCTACTTAGATTTACTGCATGAATGAATGTTGTAAAAAATAACCGAGGACATTTCATCTTCTATTCTAGTGAGGCGGTAGGGTCACTAGAATAGCCTCATAATGTTGAAGTATTCTAGTGATAAGAATAATAGCCTCATAATGTTGAAGCTTTTTCCGGTGAATCAACATTGTTCGGCTTACTGCGAGAGCGAACTCGAGTTGCGTGGCATAGGAAGCTGAAGAATTGCAGTGTTCTTCTTTGTGTTTGAGAAGTATTGCCCGGAAGTGTGATGTGTCGCTCTCGTTAGCACTGCCGCACAAGGAAGAAACACGCAACAAGTATCTTGAATTTAGATGTTGGAAAAACGGGTGCACGAGAGACAACCCCAATCATAAGACACTACTCTCAGATTACAAGATAAAAAGATGTTTTTCCTTCCAAGTTGTAGTCTTGCATCTTGTTCTCGACGCTGTGCTCGCTTTGGTGCGGAAGCCTCAGCTGCGAGCAGCCGACCCGGGTCTTCCGCCAGTACGTCCATAGTGTCGACAAATAATGCGCGAGCACAAATACCTTCGTGTGCTGGGTCTCGGAGGTTTTCTACGAGTGCAGTAACTTGTGGGCCACCTCCCTGTGATTATTCTCGTACGTTTTCTACGTCGACCTCCTCTGAACCCGTTCCTCATCCTCCACCAGATTCTGGTAGCAGATCTTCCACGTCACCAGCTAACGCCATGTGCTCGCAGTCTCCGATGTTGCACCTCGCATCTCCGATGTTGGGTCGAGGAGGCGGTCTGTTGAAGTTTTCCGCACCCCTGTTTTACCCGCGAAGGAGTCACGAGTTTGTCCGCATGAAGAAACGAATGCAGGGAGCTAAATGTTATGAGACTACTCTTGAACTTTTTTTTTCAGCAACGAGGACAGTCTAATCCCAGCAACAAGGTACAAAAAGACTGAACTAACGAGGACATGTCATTACTAGCACGACTGAACTACCTCAAATCCATTAGACAATATGGATAACGAGGGCACATGGCATGGCATCCCAGCAACGAGGACATGTCATTACTAGCACGAGCAAAAAGAGTTGAGTTCGTGCGAGCTCTCGAGGCAAAATGCAAGAACAAGAAGTAGTAGCGTTGTAGTCTACTTCTATACCCCTGGAGTGCTGGGTACATTCATTCATTTTTCATTATTCCCTCGTCTTAATATCCCCAATTGCCAATTTTCAATAGTTGGGTCATCTAGTTCTAGAGTAAAAATTTCCTCTAGCAAATGATTGAGATCCCACCAATGTTGCTGGGATCGATTAGAATTACTCTGAATCAACGCTGGTGGGCACGAGCCTCTAATCGGAGCAACGTTGGTGGGCACGAGCCAATAATGAAAAGCTAATCCGAGAAAAGACCAAGGACCCATTAAAAAAGGAACAGTTCTTGGAATTCAGCAAAGCGAACTCATGGCCCCGTCACCTGCGAGATAATCGCATGCCGGCAAAAATCGATTTGGCTTTTTTTATGAAAAATTGATTTGGCATTTTCGATCATGATGTAGTTGCTTGGTGTAGTAAGTTGAGTTTGAGAAGCTGTTTGGGATATGCCTTGTTTTGACCAGATGAATTTGGTTTATTGAGAACCCTAGAACCAAAATCATCTCTCAGAATAACTAACACTCAAAAGTACGACCACAACCATTGTTTCCACGCTTCATCACCCACATGAACATCGAGCAAGGAGACTTGGTACAGGTTTTATACGGCAGAGATGCAGGCAAGCAAGGTGTTGTTCGCAGAGTTTTGCGGAAGAAGAATTGTCTCCTAGTTCACGGAATGAACATGAAGAAAACCTTTAGAGTGGACACGAAGGTAGGGGAAACCCTGGTGACGACGGAAATGCCTATTCATGTGACCAATGTTGCACTTATGAATGTTCGAAAAAAATAGAGAACTCTATAATTCATTAAGAGACCAAATCTTCCTCTGGCAGAGGACCCCATCTCACACTCACTTCTAACTGCCCAGTCGACCCAATCCTAAAGAAACCGACCAGAGTGAAGAAGCGGTACACGATGCATGGCGAGTGCGTTAGGATTTCGAAGGTTAGTGGATGTGCCATGCCAGATCCAGTCTTCGTCCAACGGGAGGAAAGAGAAGAACTCTTTAATTATGGGACACGTTTCTATACAAGTAGACTCGTAAGCTTAGTTTCTAAAGACTTCGCTGCTACATTCTTTGCGTGAGATCCATCGTGAAGACCATCTATGACGCCCTTATGGCAGTCTGCACTGAACTTTGTGCGAGATTAATTGTATTGTATAAGTATGGATAAGGAAATGGTTTCAGGGGCGGGAGCAGGTAGGTGTTAAATCCTGTGAAGATTGATCCTGATAGAACTAGAAGGGAATAACAACCTCCTTACCCCAACATGTTTGCTGGACACTTCCACACCACCTCTTCTTCTAACTCAAGAAGTGGCAGTTCCAGAAAAGCCTGAAAAAAAGTATGCGTGGCGTGGCGAACCAACTGGTTGATAAGAGGCACTACCAAATGCTGGCAAAGGGAGTGGCAGTCTGACGGATGCTAGCGTAGGGAGTCGTGGGAGTTTGAGGTCGTGTGGAATTAGTTTCTACTTCTGCTTCGTCGGGACATCATGTTGATGATGCTTATTGAATTCTTCACAAGAGGTGGAATTTTCATACACACGAACCTGATCTCACTTCTCACTCGTCTTAATAATCGCTTGTGACTTCTTACTTGTCTTAACGTAGAGAAAGTCGCAGGATGTTGAAGAGATAGCACGCGAGAAGCTGTTGCTTTAAAGCCATTGAAAGCGCAACTGTGTTCATCACATGAAGACTGTTGTGAGTAATGAAGAGGGGATACATCGGAGTTCTTGAGCGAGAGCAAAATTGTATCACTGTCCCTAGGATCTTCATACGACATCTTCACTCCTTAAAAATACCTTTTTATGATCTGTTGAAATACTAGAAGAAGGACATGATCACGGGAGTCCCAATCATGAGAGGTAAAAGTATGGCACGACAACTAGTACACCTCTGTTGTCTACGGCTATTTCAAATATTTTCCTTTTCCAGTGGTCTCTTGGTCCTTATCGTTGCTGCTGCTCCCTTCCAGCACAAAGTGCCAAATGCTGGCGGCTACCCCCAAATTCCGACGCTGCTCACAGGGGCAAAAGCAGGTGAACCGCCGTTCATACCTGCTGGGTTTCAACAACACAATGGTGTCAATAAAGGTAGCAACTTTCTGAAGGCAGGTCCCGGTGAATATCGTGGCGGTCATCTTCCACGTCATGATCAAGGGCATATTAATATGGGTGGACAACAAGAAGGTCCACCCTTAAGCGCTAGAGCCGCGTCTTCGCCGATAGGAGCTTCACCAAGGCAACATGGTTTGGTTTCCCCCGCAGGGCTCATTTTCTCTCCACGAAACAACAACAGTACCAACAACTTTGCTGTTTCTTCGCCTTCTACGTCTTCCTCCGGAACTGCAAGAAGTCTCTTTAATAGCCTCTTGAACTGCTGTCAACAGCACAATGGAGTTCTTGGAGATGTCGAAGAGGAATGCGGAGCAAATGGCGTTGATGGAGGTGGCGCTTCATCTGGAGGTTATACTGTTCCGGTTTCTGCTCCTCCTGCTCCTGCCGTGGCGGATCCGACGGATATGGCTATTGTAACTGCTTTTGTTTTCAATTTCATTGAAGCGCAGCTCCTGTTTACCTACGACGTCCTCATGTTGATAGGTGAAAGCCGAATTCATACTACTTAGCTCTCAAGCGCCCATGAGATCTCCTCATCTTCATCTTCATGCTCTAAACATGCAGTTCTGCCAGCGAAGAGTTACAACGTCTACGGCGAAGACGTTTCACGTGGCGTATCTACGGCCTATCAGCAAGGAGCGACATATCTAGAATTACGATCTGGTCATCATATGATCTAGAAGTATGATATGCATTGTTGTGGGGGAGCATCATCGTACTTACGTGGAGTCTCTCAAACAGAGGCCGTGTGACCAACACTTCGAATTTCCAAACGTGCTAAGCCTAAGACGATCATCCCTTTCGCTCCTCACACACCTCTCCCACTTACCTTCACACACCTTTTGACCTTCGACGAAGGATGCCTCTAATAACCAGTCTCCAAGCTGCTAAGACGTATAAGCGTCTAGTCGTCCATCCAGCTACGAGTAATTTACAGGGAGTCTCCGACATCATCTTTTTTGATGTGCCGAAGAGCCAGACGGTTTTGGCATTTAAACGTGCTCTAGTTAAGGCTACTTACAAGAAGAAATCCATCTTCCTCAGCTTCTTGGTCCCGCTTTTCAAGGGAGATAACGGCGCCCAAGGAAGACGAATCCCAACATCAAGATGGACCCCTCGACCCAATGCACCACAATTAAAGACTGGAACACCACCTCGTGCTAGGTAAATGAATGAATGAAAAAGTAGTTCTAATCTGGTAACGAAACTCTGGCCTACGACTTCCAAGGCCGACGACTGGCAGTCTCTGCATCTGTTGCATGAAGGCCGCGAACTGTTGGATAACCATCAGTTGGGTGCCTACACGACCCACAAGAAAGACGGCATGAAGTTAAGAAAGTACTTGTACTACACATCAGGAGTCTTCTACTAGCATGGGTATCTACTACAACTTGTGTGTTACAAGAAAATTTAACATCAGACTAGATCGGCATAATCATCTGTCTTGCCTATGTCATGGGTTTTGATGTTGTGATGCTTCAAATTTTCATCGTACAACTGCTATAATTACATACAAGTTGTGTGTCGGTGTCGGTGGCAGTGTGTCACTCTTGAGTCTTGTTCACAGGCTACTTTACCATGTTCTTTAATTCTGTCGGACTGTCAAAATTTAGAATTTTCAAGTTTTTTTGGATAGTAACTGATGGACGTGGTCGAGCTGGTCTTCAGGTATTGTTGTACATGTTGTAGGAGGTGTAGTATTCTTCATTTCCAGCACTGTTCTCTCCGCTTCACAGCTTATTCTTGCGGACTGTCAACATTTAGAAATCTCCAAATCCAAAAGTGAGAGTGTACTACCACTCTCACTCTCTTGTTACTTTCGAATACTTGAACGACCTCCAGAATTATATGCTGCACATGATCTTCAAGCTAGGAGGTGTTTGTCCTTCGACCTAGATGAAGATCTACCTGCTCTAACGTCACTGTATCTCCTGTACAAGCCAGGAAGTGGTAAACTTGTGGCGACGAAGTCGCCAAGCGGTGGAGTGTTATACATACGACACAGCCTATACGAGGGATGGACGCAAATATGATCACGGAGTGACGCAGAAGTCAGAGGACTATCTCACATTTCAGTAGTAGTATAATTCATTGCACTTCTAAAACATAGAAGAAATGCAGTAGGTCTTCTAAGTTGTAACTTTACTAGATTCATCGTACGTGTACGTTATCGTCTTAACTCTTTATTTTGCTACCCTGTTCAGCTCCTGACTGGAGGACAGAAATACGTACAGAAGATAGAGTCGCTTATGGTTAGGCGTAGTTGCGAGCTAAATGGAAGATAGCAGAACTACGTAGTCTCGACCTATTGCGCCTGGTGTGACTAGAAGAACCGTTGCAATCTCTCATTGTAGACCCTTCATCCCATGTGGCAACCAATTATAGGATAAAAAAGATGAGCAACTCCATACTTTTGAATTTTTGTGAAGCTCGTATTAACGCTAGGAGTGGGTTGTTTAAGTTTACAAAACAGACCAGGGCGAGTAGTTTCGACGGTTGTGCTAGAGCTACATAAGTGTTTGATAGAAGTTGCTAATTGTTTGAAAGCGAGGCAGCATCTAGTCCTAACGAAAAAAAAAATAGGCCGGAGGATCGGGGTGAGAAACAGGGGGACTCGACTTGCTTGATTTATTGGGCTGCTTCAGGATTTCGCAGTACCCCGGAAATTGCATCTCTTGTTTCTTCTAGGGGCAAAAACATTCTACTTAATAGGGCTAAAGACATACCAGGTAAAAAAACATCATACTAAAGTCATCGAGAAGTTGTCTGCGAAAACAAAAACAAGATAGGTGAATCAGGATGGTACGTTTGTCGTTAGGAGTCTAGTTTGTAGTCAGCCGAATGCATAGGATAAAACCCTATCGCTGAATGGTTCCGGTATTTGGTAACCTGAATTTGCTCATAAGGATTTTCTTCTTGTTTTCCCCTTATGATCCAAATCAGGCTACCGAGTACCAGAACAAGGCGGTCGCATTGGGAGGATGAAGCGTGGGTAAGGGTAGCAGGACCTACAACTACCTGCTCTTCTCATGACCGTTGGATCCAAGTAGCATCGTGTCGTGAGCATCTTCTACCACGACAATCGGTCCATCCTTTATCCGCTGGTCACTCTGAAGCTGAGGAAGGATTTCAGATCGGTGCAGATGTACAAGGTTTGTGTCTGTAAGTAGGGACTATCGTGTCGAACATTCTGCAGTACAAATTCATTCTGTCAAGAAGAGAGATCGGTCATCTTCTGCCGCCGCGACGGAGCACTGATAGTACAAGCAAGGAGTGAAGAAATGGAGAGATGTGAGCGAACGCGCCCCACAACATCTGTACAGAATAGTAGATGATCTGTAGTGGTGTCCCATAGATCGAAGCCTACTACCCGCCGAACAACTCCTACAAGTTGAAGTTTTGCTCCTGCGTAGAAGTAAATGGTAGATTCATCGACCCTATTTGTAAAGCGAACTCGAGCATCCATAGACAGGAGCTCTTTAACGCTCGTCATCATCATCATCATCATACCCCTCCTCCTACCCATACATCTTGATCTTAGAACACGAATTATCCACGCATAATCAATCATCTTCCAAGAACGTAACTCACTTACGCGGCACGTATCATCAAAATGCTCGAGTCAATTCGCGAGGACGACTCGCGTGAGGAGAAGGAAGATGCAGCTCATCTACTTGTCGGCACAGTCTCCACTGCTTGTGCAAGCAAGGAGTCGACGGTCGCATCGTCTGGTGCATCTACTTCTGCTGCTTGTGGTGCAGCTTCAGGTTCAGCGGCAGCTGAGGACTCAGAACATCAAGGTCCCTCAAGTTTATCAAGTGCAAACTCTGCTACTACAAGAAGTTCAACTTCTCCTGGTAGTTGTACTGCTGCTCGTTCCCAGCAAGTAGAGGCTGCGGATGAAGAACAAAAACGACGCGCTGTTGAGTGCTATGGATCATTTTTTCCTGATGGTGGGCAGGTGGCGCAGAAGACACGAACTCGCAAGACGAAGACGGTAAAAGTCATAGACCGTAGAGAGAATGATCTCGCAGAAGATGGCACAACAGAAACTAGTTCTTCAGCGGGGGCCAACGTAGTTTTCGATTTGGCCTCATTCGCGGGTGCAGGCGGACATCAAGACTGTACTAGGACGAAAGCAAAAGGACAAGTTCCTGTAGAGAAGGACAACAACTCCAAGTCTTCGTCCTCATCTTCTTCGAGAAGTACAAAACAAAAGAAACAGGAGAACAAGGAGAAATACAACATCAAGGAGAAAGATAGCACAACTTCTACAACGAAAGAGGGTAAAAACAAGGAAACAAGGCTGCGAAAGTTATATCGTTGTCAACACTGTCAGAGGAGCTATCGCAGTAGCAGCAAGGTGCCAAAAAAATGTTTACGTGAACATTATGTCGCTCTGCGATCAAGAACAAGCTCTGGATCTACTGAAGATCATGTGGACGAGATAGAGCCTGATATTGGAGACCACATTTTCACGTCTCGGATGCGTCTCGACGTCATAAACAATCCAAGCGACTTGATACAAGCTTCTTCGTTGGGACACATTCGGGATGGTACTTTCCTACCAGCATTGCCAGAACGGCATGGCGTGTATATCGGATTCGGAAAAGTGGTCTCCTTTTCCTATGATTCAGACTCATGGTACCAGAACAGTTCGCAGGTCGCTCTCCAGGCACTGGCACTGGACGAATTCCAGTCCTCAAATCGCGAGATTTATTTGAAGTTAAGCTGATGGACTAAGAAGAATTATATAAATTCAGAAACTAAGCAGAAATACTAGAGCTACAGAATTTCTTCATTTTTTAATCATGCATAGAATTTGAAGTAAGTACCTTGCTTCAGTTTCATTCAAAATTATAATAGAAATGCACCCATATTTCTTGATGAGCAAGAATGGAAAAGTTCAGCATGATCACGACTAAGGAACGAGTTTTTTGGTTTCTCTTCGAAATCGAATCTTCTAATCTCCTACAGCGGAGGCGCCTATTCTGCGTTGTTTGCACGTTGCTTGTTGGGAAAGCGTGGATTTCAATTGCCGACATTTACTTGCTGGCACGTTTCGGAATATGTGATGAAGGAGTCAAAGATACTTACAAGAACTGCTGGAGCTCCACGCAGAAGTAAAGAACCTCAAGCTGATGGTGCTCATGTTACATCTTTGGCAACTGCAGCAGCAGGCTCAAGAACGGGTCGGAGTACAACCGGCGAAGATAGTACTGAAGATCTTCTTGCCGCCCATGATGATGCTGTTGCCTCCACCGCTCTCCCATGGTCTTACTACAGCACTTTCCTTCTACAGGATCCTGTCTTCCCTTTAGGATTTTTGATCCCAGCTTTGCAGAACGCCCTATGTCGTAACAATGACGAGGCAGATGCCTCTTCCGAGTGGGCGTCTTGTCAGTGTCGAGATCAGGAACGTCACTGCTCGTCGGGATCCAGGAGCTCAAGAAGATACAACAAGGAGGCACGACTTCTTAAAAGTGGTGAAGCGGAAGCCGCTGTGCTCGGGAATAAGGGAAAAACAATAGAGAGCAGATCGTGGACCTGTTCCAAGGGACATGAATTTTGTGCAGATTTTATGGCTACAGTTTGTCTTGTTCCCTATGTTGAAGATTTTGAACCCACAACAACAACAACAAATCCCCCGCTAAGAATTGCCTGCGACGACATTTTCTGGTGCGCGGGGTGTCTTTCACGCAGTACTTGTTGGGGAGTGACGGTGAGACCCCGACTGGTGCTCGACTTGTGTGTCCGCATCCACTGTGCTATGAGGTTGTTGAGATAACTCCAACAATCGCATGTAGCTGAAGTGACTTCAAAAACCGTCGTATGTTGATTCGCTTTCGCATGCGCTGCTCGCGTTGCATAGGGCGATTGTCGTATTCTCAATTACTACTGCCAGCTAACTACTTGCTTGACATTGCTTTTGTCGTAGTCATTCATGATTAGGACACACATACTCGCTCTTCATGCATCGTGAGGACAGAGCTCTATCTTCTATCATTCATACATCATGGGACGCAATTCCACTGTTCATTCATTCATCTTGTTTCGGACATGGTTCAATCTTCTTTCACGTTTACGACATGAGACGATAGAAAAATCCGACCAACACAAAAATTGTAGTTACTTACTCTTACTCTTAGTACACAAACACGAGAAACGCAACTATCGGATAGGCACAAAACGCGAAGCATGCACATTCATTCATACCACGATCTGCTTCATGCTCAAAGCATCTTGATGTAAATGATACACCTTCTAGTCAAAGCATCTTGATGTAAAAAATACACCTTCTAGTCGATACGGACGATCGGTCGTTTGTAATATTTTCGATTTTACTGGTCTCCTTGCCATCAACACGTGCACTTTCCCTTTCGGTCGTCTTTATGATCGAGAGGTTCGGTTTTATAGTCTTTGTCGCTTCTATTTTCGGTCTTGGTGTTGGAAAGGACAAAAAGCGTTTCGATGTCTGTGAAAAGGAAAAGAGTGGTGGTCACAAAGTTGAGATTCGTGCTGAGAAATCGGAAGGCGGACAGCTAAGTCTTAGAGTTCTTAGGTAGACACCCTCACCCACCAGCTCACTCAGTCACTTCTAAAATAGATAGAGGAAATAGAAACTACTCTCACACTTGCACAGGAGACTCACTCTCTGCTGTCTCTCCCAAGACGCAACCTCACTCTCTTTCTCTCCCAAAACACAACCTCACTCTCTTTCGCTCCCAAAACACAACCTCACTCTCTTTCTCTCCCAAGACTCACTCTCTCTCTGAAATAGAAAAGAAAATGGTGAAAACCGCGGTTGCACCGGAAAGTCGTGATATGGATAGGTGGGAACCGATAGTCCTCACATTCGACTACGAATGGCATAAATGCGGTCCGTGTGCGGAGCCTTGCATTTTTCCTTACGGATAATGATCATCTCAGAAAACGGCGTTTACGTTTATTTGTCTACCATGTTGAAAATCTGATAGAGCTTTGATATTGATTTCCACTCTCCTGTGGCTCTTGTAGTTCTTCCTACCTCTACTTGTTTTGGTGCAACATCGTTGATGTCTTTGTCACAAATCCCACTGCTGTTGTTGCTACTCACCATATCGAAATAAACGTTCCGGTCCTAGATAAGCCGAGCGCGCAGGCTTTTGAAGCGTGGTGTGCTGCTTTTCGCCTGGCTCCCGAAGGGGGCACATGGCAATCAGGGGGCACACTAAGCCCTAAGCTCCTCCTCCTCTAATCCCACTGTTGTTGCTGCTACTTCTGTAGTCCTTGCGGCAAATGCTACGCACCGATGACCCCCTGTATGAGTCAGCGGGATAAAGGCATCCGAGCACACAATCGCGTACACGAAGCTTATGCTAGGGACGGCGTTTATGGGAAAGGCGCGATCTGCGTTAGCTTCGTGTGGGAAGAGACCGAGAAGGGATTGAAAATGGTACTCATGATGTCGAGGTATTTTTTCTCCATCTCAAGTACTGAAAAGCCTGTCCTCATCTTTTCACAATCTCAATTTTTCGCTTTCGGCTTAGCAGATGCTGTGACAGAAATCGTGCTAAGCACAACATTCTTTTTCTTTCCTAGTACCATTCTAATTTTCTTATTGCAATGGCATATAAATTTCCACGCTCTGCTTCACCTCCACGACCGCTTCTTTTCCTTCTCATCCTAAACCCAGATCGAGATCTTCCGCAACGTTGACGCCGCTGAGGCCTATTACACGCACTTCATGTCGGATAAGGTTTTTGTCTTGAGTCTGCTGGCGAACTTGCCGTTTAGACAAAAAGCGGGACCGACTGCCGCTTGCTCAGACGGCAACGTCAAGGCCTACGTCACAGTCCCCTCAGGCGGAATGGACCAATTTTTCGAAATCGGGAAGCAGACTTCACAGTATTGAAAATGTTAAACTGGAACCTTCTTCCTTCTACGACATCAATTAGTCCGTCCGTCAAGGGCCCTACAACTGCCTGACAGATAACGTACAAGCATTCATGAATTATAGAAGTCATTCGTTATCTATCCTCATTCACCAAACCTGCACAAAGGTACAACCACCTAAAGGATGGCAAGTGTCCAATTGAAAAGTGGGAGACGGCGCCTTCGAAGGAGGAGCTAGAAGAGCAGTTTGGCAAGTTTCATTTCGGGTTCATCACCGATTCAACGCTGGCGGAAACTGATACAGGTGCCAAGCCTGGTGATGCACCGCCACAGCAGACGATGAAGTGAGAACGAGGAAGGTCGTGGCCTGCAGGTGAGATGAACAATTGTAATATGAGATACTAGAAGACGGTGTTGGTGAACTGTGACAAGTATGTTGTAATAGTAATTTAGAGACAGTTTACTTAGAGTAAAGAGTATTCCGTCAACGAGAATACGAACAATTACGATTGGTACCTGGACATAGGCGCCAGAGGTATAATAAGATGGCCGATACCTCCTTTCAGGGCAGACCCGCCTGGGTGTCATTGTCGTCTGCTTCGGTATAATCGCACTGGTGCTTCTGCTTGTTGTTTTTTTCAGTTCTTTTTCAGTTCTTGTTGAATGGCTTAGACTAACCGAACTACGCTCATTCCTAGAACCTCGTCTTTAAACAAAAGTTGATTGAACACTTCACACGACGTCAACAGTCTTTGGAGTAAATGACCTTCATGACAATTGCTGTACATGAAGGTGCCGAGATCTTCGACGGTTTCAGTATCAGTTAGCACTACAACATGTTACGACGCGGCGTCGTCGTGCTTGTGAACCCGTCGATCGAGTCGCATTCGTAAATCCTTTTGTCTCGATCAGCATAGCGTTGGTCGAGTGAAGGAAAAGAACCAATCTTGCCAACCGAACTAGATTGTCGTAAGGGACTAGAAGCAGATCGGGAATGAAGGACCAAAAAAGATGAAAAGTACGTCGACAAGTTGTAAGACAAAAGTCTAAGTACTTGACTTTCCATTTATTAAGTATGTAGTGCACGAAAAAAGGCTTTCTCGTATCAATTATCATGTCAGTGGTCTATCGAAAACTAAGTAACACTAAGAACTTTTGAGTCTAGACACAAGAAGTATTAAGGTCTTCAACACTAAAAAAGATGTTCAAATCGTTCCAAGCTTCCGACGCCCTGCTTGAGCAGATGGCAGCGCGCGTTGGGAAGCAAGGGACGCATAAGCTAGAAAAAGAAAAATTCGAACCTAAGCCAACGAAGCCACTTCTTGGTGTACCCTACAACAACTCCCTCACCAGCAATGTCCGTCTAGAAAGCACATTCTCAGGTGGAGCATTGCTGCAAGGAGGAGCAGGTGCGGGGAGAGGGGTATTATCAGTTGAAGATGTTGTTATTTGGTTGTGATCTCATGGAAGTCGTGGAAATTGCTCATCTCACCGATGAAGTAAAGTAGTTTTTCGGAATTCTGGGTGTAGTTGTTGTACAAGGAGAAGAAGCAAAGAAGTCGATTCACTCAGTCGAAAACTACTGTTTTGTCCCGCCTCCATTAGGCTGTTAGTTGTACTGAATGGGACACCATGATGATGAACTGCTTCCGTCCTCCTTATTTTATCCATCTCTATGTCTAGAGTCTCAATTTACTTGGTTGAAATACCAATTCACCACTGCTTCTACAGAACGAGCGTTCCCTGTCGTCCGATTCCGCACTGGGTCGTGTTGGAGAGCAGATAATGGGAGGCTCCCAATTTCGAGTAGCATCCTCTCAGCAGGTGGAAGCCAAGCAGAAACCTTTCGCTGTCGTGAAGCCTAGTCAGGCGTCTAATTTCATAAGCCAGAGGACGGAAGAGGACGTGAAAAGAAATACAGAAGCCGTCTTCAGTACTGCCGATATGGGAGTAGACGCTTTTCTGAAGGAGCAAGAAGAAAAGCGGAAGCAAGTATGGTCGGTTACGGCAGCAGCTGAAGCAGCGACGAAAAAATCCAATCAAGAACGGGAGGCAAAAGAAAGAGCAAAAGAGCAAGAGCGCGCGAATGTAATTGCGAGCGCTACTAGCACAGTAGGCGGATCTAGTAGCTTTCTGAGCATGAGCGGAGTCTCAATGTCGCATGGAATGAGTAGCCTAGGGTCCTCAGGGAGTGCGGCAACAGCGGCAGGTGGTGGATCTGGCTCAATGACATTAGAGCAATATGCGTCGGCGTCAAGAGCAGCTTCTTACATTAAGAGTTCTTGGAGTTTCAATCTCCTTGTTGTCATTGTTGTTATTTCTGAGGCAGCTGTTGTCTCAATGTAGAAATATCTTTCTACTTTCGAGAAAATGGAATACAATCATTGCCTACAACCTAGCAATGAATAGCAAACAGGCAGTCCTTCATCTTCTAAGTCCGACACTCTAGCAGCCAGTCTCGGAGTTGCGTCCGAGCACCCAGTGCCTTCAGCAGTCAACACTTCTATAACATCTTCTAGTACAACAAGCACTACCACTATCATGTCTAGGACAACGAGACCCAACATGTCTACAAGCTCTGTAGACCCGACGTCCGTCAGCATTGGTCTTAGGGGTGTAGAGCATGTGGCTAGCGTCAAAGAAGACGAGGCCTTGAGGGAAAAAGAGGCTCTCCTCCGCAGAGAGCGGAGTCTGTATTCCCATGCACCTGGCAGTAATTGCTCGACTAGCGGACCGATATCGTCGATAGTGCGAGAACACAGGAAACATCGCCGCTTGCAGGAGAACAGCGTCAATTTGTCCGCTAGTTTGACCTTGCCACGAGAAGCAGTGACTACGAATCGCTCAAAGAGTAAGATGCCGGATGTTTTTGCCAGACTAAGCGTGAATCCGTTGCTTGCGGGGAGTACGCATTCTTCGCCGGTTAGGCGAAGGGGAAACCTGACTCAGCAGAGTTTCAACAACTCAACCTCTTTCTATCCCAACACCACTTCCGGGACCACAGCAACGAACAGTTTGATGATGTCTAGTAGTTTGTCTTCGACATCTCAAGCTCCAGTTGGGTTAGGTGCTGGTGCGGCAGGGACGAACATGAACGACCCATCGGCAAGAATGCCACCAGGGATGAAAATTCAAGTCACAGAAAAGGGTTTCGAGTATGTCCCTGTAGATGGAGCAGAGGGGTCGGATAATCTTATGAAGACGAATACTTTTTTTCGTGTCCTCGATAGCTTGCAACAACATACCTTCCGAACCCTCGTTACATTTTTATAAGCATAAATTTTCATGATTAGCAACTCGTCTCCATCTTCATTCTCTAACATCCCCGCCACCGGAACGAAACAAAGAGCCCACAGTGTGCCACCTCTGCATCTGGGTAATGCGTATTTGGACAGCGTACAAACCCCACGCGCCAGTTTTTGGCAAGATGACGGTCCCGGAAATTTGAACGCTGTGGACTTTCACCAGAGTCGTAAAGGGCCACGGACGCCGCCACTGGATGACGGAACAACTGGTGGAATGATTAAGACTTGCCGTAATTCCTCCTAAGAGGCATCTTCCCTGACACGTTCTCAAGGGGGAAATGCGTCAAAGATGACTTCCAAGATGAATTGGTGTAAGTAAGCTCTAAGATGAAGAACAGAGATACTACTTCTGGCCCTGGCGCTACAGCAGGAACATCTTCGACTTCAACTTCATCTACTTCTGGTGGAACCGCTGCTGCAAGTATCCTCCTTCCCTCGGGCGAAGAAGTGGAAGAGTCTCGCTTCTTCAACCCGGAAAAAAATTTGCGAGAGCATGTGGAAGGAACAACGTCCTCTACTGGTGGAGGGCCTATAGGCCAATATGACTCCCGTGGAGTGTTAATCCGGAACACGACACAAGGCAGACAACAACAGGCGGAAGAGCTGAAGGAAGAGGCGCGGCGAGCAGAAGCAGAACAGGACCGCTCTTTTGGCTTCCTGGGTGCGGACACGTTGAACCAACCTAATCTTGATAGCAGAGCAACCAACGACTACGGTGCTAGCTTTTCCGCACTAGTGGATGGCGTGCATAAGGTGAACAAAGACAATTAAGGGTAGGTTTTAGGTGTTTCTGTTACCGCTTGTTATGGCTCTCCACCTAAGCAGGAGGAAAAGCATATTAACAGATGGGGGGTAGAAACACCAAAACCCTACCTCTAAGACAACTTAAATGAGCCAGCCAGTGAAGACTATGGTGGTGGTTGGGTTGCAAACGGTAATGCGAGACCGCCAATGCCAGAAGAAGGGAAAACGATGACGCAGTTTCTCTCTACCATCGACAAAGATCTGTTCAAAGTAGGCGATACGCCAAGGGGTGACGACTCGATAGAAAACTCAGATCAAGAACAAATGCAGAGTGCTTCTAGTAGTACTACAGGAGCGAACAACAAGAAAGCAGGAGGAGCCAGTACCACATCAGCAGCAGGATTTGATATGCTAGCAGGAACTTCATTTGCGAAGATGCCAACTAGTACGAAGCAAGAAGATAACCATAACTCTCCTGCACAGGCTGAAATAGCCGCGAGTAGTACTATGTCCATGCCCAGCACGTTTGCTCCCGCAGCGACCCTGGCAGCACTACCGACACCCGGTGCTGCAAATATGAATAAGCAGAGTAGACGGTCTAGTCTCGCTTCGACGTGGCAAGCGTTACCCTCAGTACCAGAAGAAGCCGATACGCATGCTGGGGGATCAGTAGGCTTAAAGGTGCAAAAACAACTAGCACACGGAGCAACCATGACTGGAGCTGGTGGAACGTCAATGAGAACATCAGGCCATGCACAAGGTGCTGCGTCTTCCTCTTCGTCAAACACAATGAATTACAACAACCAAACAACCGGAGGTGGTGGTGGTGCAACATCAAATCTCCTCTCATCTTCAAACAACTCGACGTCAAATATGCCACTACACCAGCAACAACATTCGCAGCACTCACAGTCGCAAGGTAGTGCCACACCATCAGTGAGAATGAGTGCAGCGGATCAAGCGATCTTTTTGAGACAACCTGTCCCACCATTTAGAGCGAACTCGTTGCCGGCCTATGTGAAACGCAATAAGCCGCTGGGAACACGGAGGCCGCGTTTGAAGGAAGCAGTCTACTTGGGAACGAATACACTTTCTCTATGATGGGAACTACAGCTGCATCAATTGTACGTAAATAGAAGAGTCCTCGTGTAGAATAATTCATAACTTGAATGATATATTTTTATAATTTGACCTTCACGACACCTACAATCTAACAAGAATTTCATCATTCCTCATATTTTTAACTTCTACCGCGGTCTCTCTCATCAATGTTGTATTGAACACTGGTTCTGGTTTCTTGTCTTCTAAGAACCCTCGACGACTCTAGAAGCTCAACTGGTGCTGCTGCTTCTGCGCTACACCTAGGTGGAAATGGCGGAGGAGGAGCTTCTGGCGAAGCGAGCGTCAATGAGCAAGAGTATGAGCAACAGAGAAGACGACTAGCAAGCAAAATGGAGATGGTTGGATTCTTCCAGGTACAGAGAAATGATGGAAATGGTGTTTTACTATTCTTGATCCACACCATAGATGGCCACCAACATCACTACCTCCCATCACTCGTCTAACATGAATTGGACCCGCTATCACTCTAGAGTGAATATGACAGCACAGGAGCTTTCATCCACTATTTCTCTCTCTCCCAGGGCTGCCAAGACAACTTTGCTAGTATGACGTCGCGACAAAACGGCACATTGAGACGAAAGCTGGCTAGTTCCTCTTCCAAGATTGGGGAGCATATGCGAGAATTTGGGACTGAACGTGATCGACAGATGGCCACGTGGTCTCAACAAGCACAAGTTACGGCTACCGAGAAGCTTAAGTTTTTCTTTTTGTTTGTAGCAAAAGAATATGTAAGAGGATGAGATAGAAGAACGATCATGAGTATCGGTGGAATGAGTAATGGGCTGGCGAGATAATCAGGATCTTTCTTTTTACACTACGCACTTAGTGAAGTGATGATAGTTAGAGGTGCAGCTCTTGGCCTTGGTCTAGAAGGAATGATCTCTCTACCTCTTGTCAGGCATATCAATCATCAATCAATCACCTTAGAATGTGGTCCGATACAAGATGTTGATGGAGAAGAGATCTCCTCTACTTGATTCTAATCCAAATCCCGGGAACATTCCTCGCCGACTAAAACAGATCTCCCACTTCGTCGAGGGTGCCAACGCTGGAAGCGGAGGAGTACTAGGAGCTGGAGGTGGGGGAATTAGCGTCGAACTTTGATGAAGCAAATTATAACTTTGACGTCACCGATCAGAAAAACGCAAAAATGAAATAAGCTATCACCACCACATTTTTGTTCATATTTTGAGAATACAAGTTGAAGAATGCAGCTAGGGTGGAAACGATAATATTAACACAGTTGTGATGTTGCCTAATATGATGTTGTCAACTGCCGGAACAGAAAGCTTTTATTTCATTCATTTTTTCATCACGTTCAAGTTCAACATCACGTAAAAATACTATGAAGAGCAGAAACTACAACAATTTCTATCTGAGAACTCAATAAATATCGTGCTAGCAGTAGCATCAAGCTAATGAACAGTATATTCACGTATAGAATTAGACATTGAAGATTCCCGAGAACTAGATTTTCAGCTCTAAACATTTAATGAACTTTTTAATCGCATAGAAATGCACAAAGTCCTCTTGTGGAAATCGAAATAAAATCCAAGTCAATCAATCGAATCTACCGCGACACCGGCACGCAAAAATTTGTCACAATCGTATCAATCTGAGTGGTCATTGAAAATTTCTACATCGTAGTACAAATGGAAGAACTTTTTTGTCTCTAAGTCTTATAAGTAGTCATTTATGCTGTTGATGAAATACAAATTCGTCGTTTGAAACTCGAAAAATCATGGTATAGTGAGTCCTCGGCACTGACTCCTATCAGCGACAGATGTTGAAGAATCTGATACCCAGAGTAGGTATGATCCTGCTGGACCGGATGGAAAGATGGCAATGAGTGAGAAATGTTGTTCTATTATAATCACGCTGATCGAGCAGGAGGTTTGGGGCACCCAAATCCAGGCTTTTCAGTGATTTCTATGAACAATACGTTTGATGACAGTTGTAGATCCCATATTGTGAAACAGACATCGGAGATCTTCAATACAGCCACCTTTTCGAACATCAAACGGAATCCATCAAAGAGGACGAGAACAAGATCTACTGAGCATGTGCATTAGGACCAAAACGAATATCAATCTTCATGCAAGATCTGCTTGTTTCATTCGAAGCTCTCTTTCGGTGGCACAAAGGTTCAAAACGGCTGTTAGCAGATGAACAAGATGCACCGTGGGAGATGGGGAAAATTCTGATGTTTTGTCCAAGAATTCATTCTGTTGATGTTTTGTTCAAGTTTCAACATGCGGAGCAGGCGCTCTTGCTCTGATCTTCACTTGTTATAGTTCATTAATTCTATTGCAAGCTGTAGCTTACATGCAAGATTACGTACACATTGCAAGCTGTATTATTTCACATAGATATTATTATGTTCCCCGTTCATCATGAACATGATTGTTGGAAGACTCAGGACGGTTTTGAGATATAAGTTTTATTCCACCGTACAGCATCATCGAGATCTGACGGAAGCAGAGTTCCACACCGGGAGGACGAACCTCGCAACCACCTTTGTCGTTACCACGGATGATCAATCATAGTTAGTTCCATAATCACCTCCTAATATCTCCTCACTTGTTCTTCACCAGTATACAACGTGTCACCAGCAGCTTATGAATGTTTGATCTTCTTCCCCTTTGAAATATTATAGATTTTGAGAAGTTCTTAGTCGATGAGTTCACCACGTCTATAGCATAATAGAAACTTCCTCTAGAATTGTGACATATTATCTGTTCTATAACGACATATTCGATTTTTTACACAAGAACGAATCAACATCAAAAATGACGCAAGCTTTACCAGAGCTTCACGCTTCTGGTTTTACGGACAGTTTGATTGCCCTCAATGGCGTCTACACCCTGCAAGCGGACCAGAACCATAACAAGTGCCACTACAAAAAAGAAACCACCGAGATCGAGGGATGCGATACTAGTTGTACTATAAATTAATAATATCATAGGAATTATGGGTATGGGATAGATACAACGTTTTATGTGCACTACTTCTTAAACGGTGATGGAAGTGGCCTTTTAGTCCTCTTATTTACAGTCCTCTGAGTTTATTATGCAATGGCTATACCGACTAGAAATATTACCCTTGGCGAGTAGATTACTCCGTGCGATAGAGTGTAACTTTATGCTGATGTTGACGTGTTCAAATAGATGAACTATGCAAACTTCTTCGCAACCTGGGAACTTCTACTTCCGCTCCGTCGCAACTTGTACTTCCAATGTCCTTTAGGTATCTATTTCTGGGACGAGCGTGATGGGGAGCAGCTTTCTGGGTGGTGGGTCGCGCCAATTGTTGGAGGTGAGCAGGTGTGGTCCTTTAACCCCTCGAAGAGCACTGTCCCCCCGTCCGCAGGATGGAGAGTTCCCTGGCACGAGAATGCTCCCAATGCCGCGATCAAAATGATCATGAAGCCGGCAACTTCCAAGCGCCCAGCCGACGCAAGCGCGGCAGGTGGAACCGCAGCCAAACAGCAAAAGACGGGAGAAGCTGGCGCAGCGGCGACTGCTAATCTTATGAAAAAGAAATGTTTGGATTGCTCGGGTCACAACGGAACCAGGCAGTTACTTGTAGCTGCTACGTGCAGTTACTTGCACTTACTAAGTGCGTGACTTGAATGAATGAATATAATTACTAGTCCTACTAGAACGCAGTTCTTTCCTACTAGAAGTTCTTGTAGCCGCGGGGGCACTTTTGTTGAAAATATCTATATTGCCTTCGCATTTTGAAGAACAATAAACAGAATTAGAATCTTTCTCATGGCACCACCTGGATCCTCAGCAACCCTCCATCCCTAGTACTCTTCTAATTTGTCCATCGACGCCAATGTGCATCCGTCTGTGCTGCTCCGACAGACCAAGACTTTGCAGAATTTGGATAGCCAAGTGGGTAATATCGAGAAGGCAGTGGAGCGATGCTTAGATGCGGAGTTAGGCACTGCCGAGTTGCAACGTGCTATGCAAGTCGCAAAGAACTCTATCATTTCTACTAATAAATTCGTGGATGCACAGGAAAAACAGTCGTTCCAGAATGAGCAAGCTGCCAAGCTACAACCGATTAGAGACCGCATCAAGCAAGCAGAAGAAAAATTGGCGACCAGAGAAAGTAAGCTGTTCTTTGAACTGAGTTTCGTGCGATTAGAAGCATCTTTGTACTATTTACTTAATTGTTTACGAGGTAAGCAATATGAGATACGTTGAAGTAAGTGGATAATGATGATGTGGCTGGTGTACTCAGAAATAAGAGGCAGATCATCAGTAATATTTTTATGTTCTTGACCCTACAAAATTCGTCCACAGCATCATGGACAGTGTTGACTTCCACAACACCTTCACCTCAACCGACACTCGTACTCCCACTCGTGAACAACCAAATACCTACAGAGGAAGTCGAGGCGGAAGTTGCTAAGAAACTCGGAGACTTGGAGAAGGATCTGCCGGAAAAGTGCAAGGAAATGCTTTCCGAGTTGGAATCGCACGTTGAAACAACGAAGGACGAGTCTGTCCTGCTCACTTGCGAGTTGGGAGAGCACTCATCACCGGAAGACATCGTCGAAATCGATGTCAAGGTCCAGGAAACAAGCACCAAGGCCGTCGCAGCACAGCAACAGATTAAGGATTATCTGGGTACTACTCTATTACAACACGATTGTTAATGATCTTGGTGATGATGGATCTAGTCGTTGGGGTGGTTCCTATAAACATTCTAGCGAAGGGACGAGGATGGTTCTCATATCAAGTAAGGACGCTTTTAATTTTAAACTTAAAAGGGACAACAAGGTTGTATCAACTAGTACAAAACTTCGTCTCCTCCCCACAAAACCAAATACCACCCAACACAAAACCCAACACAAAATGACACAGCCTCATGCCAAGCCATGTTTCGAATGATGCCGGATGAAAAACTGGGCGCTTTGCGACAGATCGTGGACAAAACCCAGAAAGATGCTGAACTCCACATGAAGGATCTTGCGGAAGTAAAGCGACAGATCGATACGCCGATCAAGAAGGCTAGGTATTGCTATTTTTGATGGATTCTAGTATCTTCAAGTAGCAACTCACCATGACCATATCTTCAAGTAGCAACTCACCATGACCATATCTTCAAGTAGCTTCTTCAGTGACCATATCTTCATGAGCATGTGCAGTCATAATTGAAGAAGCCAGTTCGAAGATAGCTGTAATTATACAAAATTTCAGATCGGCAATCCTCCAAAAGAAAATGCAAGAAGAAGAAGAACGTAAGCGGCAAGAGAAGATGCGTTTAGCTGAACGCACTAAGGTGAAGAGCCATCGTGCCAGCGAAATTGGCATGTACAGCGACTACTTGGTCAAGGTACTTGGAAGATATTTTTTTTACATTTTGCTGGACAAGGACGATATCAGTCTATCATTTTACATCTGGGTCACAACCTATTACTTTATATTTACATGATCTTTTCTAGATAAATGGGGCTTTCTCTTTTATAGCTGCTTATTGTGAATTTTGGTTTCAAACAAACAAACACAGCAACTCGCATCCGAGACCGAGCTTACTTCCCGATCGATTGAGAAGACGCAAAGCATGGTCTTGGGTCTGCACGATGTTCTCCAGGCCGATTTGGATCACAAGGATACGAAGGAGTCGGGTGCACTCAAAGGCGTCCTCAATAAAGCCCTGCAGCGTGTGAAGAAGGGACTGCTGTCACTGCATTTGAAGTTATGTGAAATGCAAGTAGAAGAATGCTTTATCTGTATTTGGGATCAGTACTATGTCTTTCATAGGTGTTATTCTCATTTTTGTCCGTGTTTTTCTCCTTGTTCCTCTAATCTCTGCCAAGGAGGTCCGGGAAAAGAGCCAAGAAGAAGATGACAAGTTCGCGGTCTTTTTATCCAACGAAATCAGCGCTCGTATGACGGAACAAAAACAGACTCCCGAAGACCTTTTTAAGGAGGTTGCTGGTAGCGACGACGTTGAACTTGTTGGATACGAAAAAGTCGTGTCCTGGTTCGTGGATGTGCTTCTGGCTGGTACTGATTTTTTTGTGGATGTGCTTCCGACATTCTTCAGTATTTATTGGACTAATATAGTCGCAATCATGAACAACATGATGTCGAAATCTTGCTCGTCAAAATCTTGCTTCTCGTCCTATCCAACCTCCCACCTTCTCTCCAAGAAGATTTTTCCACCCTCTCCAGGCGGCGGCGCCGAGAACGTTTCCCTCCTGAAAAAGTACCTTCCCGGTGCTTGGCGCAAGGCCGTTACCTGCAAGGCTCGTGGCCTTCTCGCCACTGAAAATAAGCCCGAGCCCGGTTGGACCGAGGAAAAGAAGAAAGAGGAAATGGCTAAAATCCTCAATCATGAGGTCGACGAGGACGACGCCCTGAAGGAGTCCATCAGCTCCAATGAGTGGAGCCTCTTCATCATCGCAGCTCACTACATCTGCGTCTCAAACTGCTTCGTCACGAACGCTAAAGACACAGTCGCAGTCACGAAAGATACCAGTAAGGAGCAATTGAAGGGCCAATTGGATCCGGACGACGTTGTCCGCGTACTGGATGGTCCGGAATCGGTCACCTATCAGCCGACGGGACAGGTAACAATATTTTCATTTTCTATTTTTTCATCGTCGAGCAGCACTGGTGCACTAGTTGTATACGGAGGTTGATTCTTCTTGATGATCTCAGAAAAATGTCAACAATCATTCAACTTTGTTCACTCTCTACCAACAAATATCAGGCTCCATACGAAGTGATGCGCGTTGAGATCGAGCGTCCACGTGACGGTCTCCGAGGTTGGGTCAATATGCGTGAGCCTAAGAATTCCTTCGATAATTTGAGCAAATACAGCAATGGCTACGAGATCAAGCAGGAGACAGTTTTGACGAACACCTACGAGTTGAAGGGCTTCAAGGTGATCCGCCGAGTGAAGAAGGACGAGAAGGTTCTGGCGTTGTCGGTGCCGCAGTTCAACCGTGACGCAGAGCTGACCCGAGTGAAGGTGAAGGCGACCATTGACGGCGCAGAAGGCTGGATCACGGTGAAGGGAAGTCACGGAACTTTATTCTTGCAGAGTCTTGTTATGAAAGTGAGGTTGATTTGGGATTGAGATGCAGTTGACTGAGACTGTCTTTTTGGTTAAACAACAGGAAGTAGAAGATTCATTTGCAGTAAAAAAATTCTAGACGATCATCTCTAATCCGCCCGTTGGCGACTCCCAACAGCAGATCCAGCAAAGGATGATGAACCCCGCTGCCATGTTGAATTTCAACCGTGATGCCGAAACTGGTCGTAGCTACATCGTGCAGGAAGGCGAGGCCAAAAAGAAGACCTATGGCCGGGAAACCACTGACGAGCTGCTGGAGCAGGAACTTGGCGGCGTCGCGGATGCTCTGCCAAAGCAAAGCGCCCAGAGGCTGGAGGACATTGCGAGTGTGCGGCAGAAGTGCGAGGACATCCTCTTGAAATTGGAGGACATGAATGAGAAAACCAGTCTGGTGGAAGTGAGCGTGGACGCTATTATGGCGGAGAAGGAGGACATGGATGCCATTTTGGGCAGTGACGATGAAAGTGAAACTGAAGCCAAAGAAGCGGAGGCGAAGGACGATGAGGCGAAAGACGCTGCTGGTGATGCTACTATGACCGACGTTGCTGCTAAGCCAACCCCAAGTAAGGCCGCAGAGACTGCGGCAAAAGCAGCTAAGAAAGCCCTAAAAGCTGCTTCAAAGGATCCGAAGCTCTCTGGCGGTATGCACGAAAACTTCGATAAGGAGTGCGCAGAATTGATTTCTTCTTGCGACAACATGCTGCGCAAAGTAAACCAGGAGATGAACGGCATCAAACAGGACATGCAGCTGTACTTCACGGACTTGCAGGCCGTCAAGCTTCCTCAGGAAGTGCAAGACTATTTGCGCAGCAAGACGCCAGCAGCACCGAAAGAACCAACGAAAGACGCGGATGGGAATGTGGTGATGACGGTACACCATAACTATACTATAAATACTAATATGATTGCTAATACTATAAATACTAAGATAACTAGACTTTTGGGGCTTCGCTCGCGGTTTCTGTTATCTTTCTAGACGTTAAAAAAGGCCTGAGGTATAAAAAATAGAAAAAACTACTCAGCGACGAAAGAAAAAGAACACAGAAAAAACCGCGCGCCTTATAAACATGCGCAAAAATGAGAAAAGTGCTGCGCGTTGGTGTTGGGTGACTATGGGCATGGATAGGGATGCGGATATGGATACGGCTACGGGTATGGATGTGGGATATGGATGCGGGATATGGATGTGGGACATGGGTGGGGGGCATGGGTGTGGGTTATGGATGTGGGGCATGGGTGTGGGATATGGATGTGGGGCATGGGTGTGGGATATGGGCGTGGGATATGGATGCGGGATATGGATGCGGGATATGGATGTGGGACATGGATGCGGG
>CAJINU010000007.1:799103-903548 GCA_905178165.1 Amoebophrya sp. A25 | reverse complement strand
GTGTGTGTTGGTGTTGGGTGTGTGTTGGTGTTGTGTGTGTGTTGGTGTTGTTGGTGTTGTGTGTGTTGGTGTTGTGTTGTGTGTTGTGTTGTTTTGGAAAAGTGTACAATTATTCCTTACTAAGTATAATTACTAATACTATAAATTTAAATACTAATATCTTGTAGTTGATGATGGGTGATGACTAAGAACTTGAAATATCATCATGATCAACTTTATCAAAAAAGATTTTGATTTTTTCTTCCATGCTCAACAAGAAAAGATCATGGGTTTTGGAACAACAATATTTCACATACATCTTTAATGCTGAGAAGGATTCACAACCTAACCTAACCGTTCGTGATTTTTTCTTCAATGTTCGTTCCTAACTATAAAAAACCTATAATGCAGGACGCCGGTGAAGAGAAGGAGAAGGAGGCTGACAGTTCTGAGCCCGATGTTGGCGCGATGAAGCCAATGTTGCGACTGAAGTACAACCTGCTCCTCATGCAGAAGCAGCTTGAGCGGGATGCTGCCTTCGTCCGCGAAACGCAGAGGCGAAAGATGGCCCAGAGGGACGACCTGAATCGCAAGTTCGCTGCTTTTCGCAAGTCTGTAGAAGTGCGCATGCTGAAGCGAATGGTTCTCAAGTTAAACGCCCAAGTGGAGCAACGAATGAGCGACTTGGGCGAAATGGATCAGAAGAAAGTAGCCATCAAATTCGAGATCACAGGAGAAGAAGCAGCGCCAGCAGCAGTCGTCTCGAGTGGAGAAGGAGGAAAAGGTACTTATACTTACACATTATAAACATATTTGATTATGATGATTCATCTTAGGAGGTTCTTTTCTTTGTTTTTATTTGGATTTGGAACGATTCAGTGAAGGTGATCGTGATCCAGAAATATATCTGGTCCTGTGTATTATTTTGTTGTCCTACGTCTTAATTTATAGGTACTCAAATCACCACTACAGAAGCCGGCGAAGATACCCCAGAAGCTGACGAGGAGGGTACCTCTCCCGGTCGCAAGCCACAGGAGAAGCCAGTCCATTCTGCGGCGAAATTGTGCCATCTCGGTATTGAGTTCGAGCAGCAAGTCGAGAAAATGGAGCAATACATTACCGAACTAGGCCAGTGGCTCCAGGACAGTGATCCGATGAAGCTCGTATCCAACAAGGACCAGTGGAAACTGATCACAAGCCAAGAAAAAGCGACGTGCGTGCAAACGGTATATTCGTCTTGATGTTGGGACGAAAGATATTATTTTTGTTTTTTATCTTCATAGTACAACTTACCTGACTTTTCTTTTCTCGGTTTTTGTTTTTTCTAGTTAGGTCTGCTCCACCAACTTCCTAGACTTTTGCTCAACATTGGTGGACGCAAAACAGAAGCTAGTTTCTGAGTTGACACAGAATCATGAACACAGATGAATACTCGACCATACAATGCTACAACAGGTTTCCAAGCCCTTCCTCCAACTTCGTGCCAAGGCCAATCAGCTACGAGCGAAATTCAAGGAAGACCGCGAATACGCCACTTCATCCTTGCAGCAAGATGTGTTGCTCCGGTCCCGTACGGAGATTGCCACTTACTTCCGCGAGAACGAGGCAGAGAAAATCTTCAAGGAAATACTCGTGGAGAAGAACCCAGCCAACAAGAGCATCGAGAAAGAGGATCAAAAGTTCATCACGTGCGACATTGTGTGCGACTACATGAACGAGGTGATGCAACCAGAAGCGATTCCGAAAGCGATCATTTCCCGAATCTACTCGGTGCTGGTAGGAAACCACAAGAGGCCGATGACCTGCGACGAATTCTGCAATCTGTTTGCGAAGGTAATTTTCTACTTGTAAATCCTATGAATTTCATATTTGCAACATCAGCGTGAAGGTCTTATTCATGATCAATGTTATTCGGGGATGGAACAAAAATCATGGTTTCTCATTTCAAAGCGGGTTTGCTTCCGAAAATTTTCTTCGAAGAACCTTAGTACCACATCTACTTAAGAATACCAACTCACTTACAGATGCACTGGCGTGCGCTCCGTCGGTCCATTATGACGAAGGAATTCGAGCTTCGAGGGAAATTCGAGAAGGTTGCGAATGTTCAGGTTGGAGACATCGTGAGGTTGATCGGAGACGTTAAGAAAACGGGAGACGACATGATGAGATTCGAAGCCGAAACCATCCCACCACCAGACGAGAGCGGAAGCGCCTCAACACGAGGATGGGTCACGCTTTATGGTACAATTTATTTTTTTCCCATTGACTTACTTTGCGGCCTTTAACTATATGTTATTCCTGTTTGGATTTCAGACTTTTGCTCGAAAACAGGACTTACAATCTTCTTGTCTACTTAGGGAGTCATGTTAGTGCTGTTAGAATACGTGTGTAGAACAATTTTGATTTTTTGATGTTGTGTAGATTCCCCGTTCCGTCAACAATCACCATGAACGTTAACATCTCATCCTATCTCTTCTCCCAAACACAAAAACAGGTAACCAAGGCGCCGCTTGGTTCGTCCTCCACACTCCTGGTTACAAAGTGGTGAAGCAGACGGTGTTGACGGATATTTTTGAGATGAAAGATTTTAGACCTGTGGTGAGACTCAACGTTGGCGACCAGGTTCGAGCTATCGCTTTCCCACGCAAGGAATCCAAATCTGGCCTAATCCGAGTGAAAGCAGTGACAGTGGGACATAAGACAGGTATTGTTATTGAAAATTTATTCCATAGTGGTTAAGAACACCAGCCGGTTTCGGTTCATTTTCTCTCGTCTTCACTCTCCTTGACATCCCTAGTGATTACTAGTCATATCAACATCTTTTAACACGCCTCCTACTTGATCATCCCCTTCCCCTCGTCCTATGCCAAAACTAATTCCAAAAGTATTTTCGTTCATCAATTCAACCTTCTTACTACTATACACGTTAATAACCTACTTTATCAAAAGTAATTCCAAAACACCTACTGTGGTTTATCAAAAGTAATACCTACTGTGGTTTATCAAAACTAGTTCCAGGATGAATGAATGAATGACTGAATGAAAACATACTATAGGTAAAGAGTACACTGGTTACGTAACCGTAGAGGGCAATCAGAACAGCGTGTATCTCGAGAGTTGCGAACACCTCGTTTTCCCAGACGAAGAGCCGGAGGATGCTGAAGCAGGGAAGAAGGTGGAATTGTGAGCATGATTTAGGGTTCTTCTCAGAGGACTCGAAGACACTTACTGCTTGAAGAAGCAGCAGAAGATCATATGAGAAACAACTGGTAAGAACTTCATAGTTTCCTAGAAGAACGAGAAACTTTACCAGATGAAACTTCTAAACGCAACAAAATAAAATGCACTACTCCATCATCTATTTGGTTTTATTAGTTGTACAACTAGGCCCATTCAATGATCGTTCTGTATTCTCTCTGTACTTACACATAATTGATCTAGAACTACATATAGAGAGACGATCTCCCATCCTTCATACCGACTGATATATATCAATGAAATATTGCAGAAAAATATTGTAGAAACAAGCCGTACTGTCGTGTCATACAACTAAACGTTATAAGTATTTAGAACGACGAAGACGATTGAAATTGATGCTTTTGGAATTGGAGTACCTTTTAAATTTGTTGTACAAATAACTTCTTGCTTACTGTTAATATTCGTATAATCATGTACGCGATCCCTCATCGGAACTAATTACTACATTGTCAACCTGTTTGCTCGTTCTTGGGCAGAGTGGTTGTTGACCTTGGATGAAGGACGTTTTACACGACCGCTTTCCTCTAGTTCGTAAACACACACAACAGTATCATGTGATCCCCATGTGTCATCTACAACTAGGGAGGACGTTCGTGTCTGTCTGGCTTTTATTTTGAATCTTGTCCTTGTACTTATATATAAATTTGATTAAATATATATCTTCACATTCAAACCACTTGCTCTATCAGTCTCATAAAAAATATAGCTGTGTGTTTTCAAACTCTTTTTCACTTATATCGACAATAGCATTGTACTAGTCCTCTCCTTTGAAGATTTCATCTAGTATCAACCTAAGTAAACCTAGATGAGTTCGCATTTCTAGATCCTCATTGAGCTACTCTTACCAACAAATTCTACTAAATACTTCTTGACCTCCTGAACCTGATTCATAGTATTGTCATAACGCGCGACAAGAATCAAAGACAAGACCGGAAGCGATTTTTGTCCTCTCCCAGAAGATTATGATGAAAATTCGACTCCTATTCTTCAATCCCTATCTTCAATGATGAACTCATCTCATCAATACCACGGTAAGGACACCTCGCTCCGGTGGCGGAAAAAGCTGCGTCAGTTTGCGGATCTGAAAACTGCGCACACAATTCTATGTACTAGGTGGGCATTCTGCTCTTTGGGGATCGTCATTCTGTATGCTGTTGAATTGAGGTAGAGGTCGAGAATATTCGTATTGCTGCAAGAACACCAACATCCACCCTTACAACCTTCACAGCGTCGGTTTGCACCACAATGTTCTCAACAAACGTCTGTAATATATGCTGTTCAGCGTGTTCCTCTGAAGTCCCCCCAGCCTTGTTGATACTTTTCCAAGAATTATCAGTAAATTTTTTGTAGATGTAGTCATCTTCTAAAGAGTATACCACTGTCACGTAAGTATATTCTTTGAAAGCGTCCGAGGGGCATATTTAGCTCTATGTATTATTCTGTAAAAAATGTGAATTCCACTTCATTGCAAAGCAACATACTATAAGAAAACAAAGATGCGTGCCGTAATCGTGAATCAGTTGTCCAAATCCTGTGAGATCGGAACGGTTGCAAAACCGTTGCTGAGCAAATCTCACAGCATCCTTGTCAAAGTTCACTACACGGCTGTTAACCGTGCGGACTTGCTGCAAAAGCAAGGGAAATACCCGCCGCCAGTTGGGGCTTCGGACATCCTAGGACTCGAGTGCAGTGGGGAAGTCGTCGATATCTTGTGTCCAGAAGGAAGTGCTGGGGAAGTAGAACAAAATGGGGGTCAAGGGAAGACACAGAGTAAGAAATTCGCTATAGGAGACAGAGTTATGGCGTTGCTGGAAGGTGGCGGATACGCGGAGTACGCGGCCTGTGCGCCAGGCAGTTTAATGCGAGTTCCCGAGAGTTGGACTCTACAACAAGCCGCTTGTGTCCCTGAGGTGTGGTTGACGGCATACCAACTGTTGAGGAGAGTCGCGAACATGCAGCCAGGCGAAAACGTGCTGCTGCATGCAGGTGCGTCAGCGGTGTCATTGTTAAGAATCGTGGAACTGGTGCGTCAGGTTTTTAGAGTTGAGAACAAGCAAATCAAATTTTGAGTTTGTGAGAATCAAATTTTAGGACTTCTTCTTCTTCTTCTTCTTCTTCTTCTTCTTCTTCTACTTGAAGATGGACATTTAGGATGGACCCTCATTTTTAGGACTAAGCACAGGATAGAAAGCTACTACTTATAATCAGTCGGCTTTTCAGTTTCTGTCTTTCAATTTGCTAAAAATGAAGGGATCCTCATTTAGTACAACCAACATCTCCACCACCTTCCTGCTCTAAATTTCGCCGCTGCCCAACTGGGGAGTGAGGTATTTCACGCGAACAGCGTCGTAGCATTGACGAGGAGCAGGGAGAAAATCCCTCTTTGCGAAAGCATGGGAACAAGAGCTGTCTCCGGGAGACTCCGCGACGAATTTTTTGCCGAGATGCCGAGAGCAGAGCTTTTTGACGTGGTTTTAGATCCGATTGTGGTTATGGCTTGTGGAAATGGTGTACTGCAATATAGCTAGAAGACTGGTAGGAACTGGTGGTGCTGAGTTCTAAGAAAGGGGCTATCGAAACAGAAAACAAGAGGACGCGGTATTAACAACACAACACAATACCTCCAGGTCCAGTTGCCACCGCTTCTAATCTCCGAGAAAACTTCTGGCCATGCCTGTCCGAAATGACGCGTCGGGATGCTAGATACGTGGTCTACGCCTCAATGGGTGGACCCAAGGTCCCGGACTTCAATTTTGGTCCTGTTTTTCGCAAATCCCTTTCGATCCTGACATCCACGTTGCGTGCTCGCAGCCTAGAATACAAAGCGGCTTTGGTAGCGGATTTTGAGAAGGATGTTTATGATGATTGGGGTTTTTTTTTTGTGTGACCACTATTGTAGATTCTTCAACAAGATTGATGTTCTTTTTTTGATTTTTGCAGGTGCTAGAAGACGACGACGGACCCGTTGTTTGCCACAATGTATTTTATGATGAGAATCTTCAGAATTTGCTCTTGGTAGAAGATTTGGGTTCCGGATTTGTCTGATCAGTCTGTGCCAGTGTGAACTCGATGCTCTTTTGCTCCCCCTACGTCCCTTCCTCGACCCAAAATTCTAATCTCCTTTGCATCCTTTCCTGTCTCCCGGACGACTGAAGTTGAATCTGGATACCGTTTTTCCGCTAGAAAGGGTCACGGAAGCACACGCAAGACTGGAAAACAACGATACGGGTGGAAAGATAGTACTGGCGCTTTGAGGTGGCCTTAGTGATTTGGATTATGCATGTTTGGCCTGAGACCCAAGCTGGGAGGAAACAAAGATCGCAAGAGCAAATGTTAGAAAATTTTCAAAAAGAATTTCAGGTGGACGGAGTTGCAGTAGAAAAAAACTTAGCCGGAAGTTGTCTGTCTGTTCAATTATAGATCATCAAGATGATACTTCTCCGGGATACCCTCCTGACCTCACGACTAGCTGCACAGTTCGTTTACTGTTACACCCGAAAGAAGCGCATGTGAGATTGAAACGTATATGAGATGCGCTAAGTGAATTGACGGTGTATCATGGAAAGGCGTTTGTCAAATGGCGAAATATCGTTTATACCAGGATGGTTCTCTCAAATCCGAAGAGCAGGAGTTTTATTTAGCCAGCTTGTTTACAATCCTCCGAGTCATGAATATGAAATCATTATAAGTCGCAAGGCCAAGGTGCAGGTTTTTTTGACAAGTGCTCTGGACAGTAGAGGAAGTGTGTGTTTTACCCGAATCAAGAATTTACTGACCTTATTCGTCACACACATCAATCAAGAAGTCCAATGAATCGGTCCTAGTCTAGAACCACGTGTAAAATCATCGCATCTTTTTGTGGACTAGAATCCACCACGCACACCTGCTTCAGGAGGATACACCAGAGCAAGAAAATGGCACACCAAGCTGCTTCCAATACTGGTGGCACCACGTCGTCCACAAGTGCGTCGTCCACAAGTGCGTCATCAACCCCAGCACCTCATGTCCTCTATTCTCTCTTCCCGCATCTGAAGTTACTCGAAAAAACCCCGGACTTATGGCTTATTCGGTGTAAAAGTCTTCAGTAGAGGACTAGAAGTAGAACTGTTCGTTCTAGAACAGTTGGGGGTTTTGGGCTAACTAGAAGTGGTCGATCTATCATTAAGGCTTACAATAATTCATCTTAAGGAGCATCTTTGACCGCTTTCCTAAGAGGGAAACACGTCATTCAAAGATGCTCTTTAAGATGAATAAAGGGGAGCTCTAATATCAACACGATCTTTACTTGGATTCCTGTTGATTCACTTGTTAGTTTCATTGGGTACTCTCTACTCAGATTCCGTCCAAGTCCAAGGAAACAGGGTTTCCTAGTTGACTTGATACGTAGGGTTGTTTTGATGCAAGACGAGATAATAGATTATAGTTATTGATGCCTGTTCTAGAAGACTTCTTCTAGATGTTTTAGGCTGCTCAATAAATCATTATCCTGCTGCCGGTTTTTTCTGATAGTACATGATGGCTGCTTGCGGATCAGGTACTCTAATGTTAGAAGATCTTCACTTCTTCCAGCACTGTTCTCTTTGCTTCAAGGCTCATTATTCTGCTGCATACATCAAGGGGAACAACGCTCAATACTATTCTGCTGCAATGGTACGCTGAACAGCGTGGTCCATTCATCTTCTAAGCATCAACAAAGCCATCATTCCGTACAATGGACGGCTGCAGGCAGGCGAAGTGGTTATTCTCTACTTTTCGGCGCATTGGTGTCCACCCTGTCAACAATATTATGGCTGCAAGGAAATTTTTAATTTTTCTAGGAGTAGGTAAGTACTAGTTATTTTTCGAGGTATTTAATATTGGTTTTAGAACTATACTTGCTGGACGACAAGCGGCGCCTAGAACAGACGGATCCTAGCATAAGCATGGCCATTGCTTAAGTTAAAGTTTTTCTTTAGTCTAACCCTCTAGTATTGATCTTTTTGAATTTGATTTCTAGTTAGGTGGCTGGATCCACCGATATTAGGCTTAGAACCATAATGAGTATGATGTTGATAGTCCAGTCTGCACCTCCGCAAATCATCATTTTTCACTGAATAATAAAGTCGACACATCACAGGCCTTCTACTTCTAACCTCCCACTCCCCACGTGTGCAAGTACGCAGGCAAATGCCCGCCAGGTGGCGTGAGGTTTGTCTTTGTTAGCAGGGATAAGAGCCTTCAGGAATTCGAAGGTTACTTCAAGGAGATGAGCCATGATTTTCTTGCGGTGGATTTTAGTGCAGGTATCTAGTTCTAGTTTTAGTTGTATGCCTGCTGGCGCATTGTTCGTACTCATTCTTTGATACGGTCTTTCTCGGTTTACCTCGTTGTTATTTGATAAACTGTTATGGTCATTCAAGACTATGAAAATGAATGTGAAATCGATGCCAGGAGGACGAGGAGAGTGAAACTTTACCCATTTTGCACCTGCAAAAGATATCAACCAAAATCCAATCAGCCGGCTTACGTGACCAGTTGTGCATCAACTATGGGGTTAACGGGATCCCATCGATACACCTCATTTCCAACCTGGCGGATGCTGCGAGCTGCTACGAGAAAATGCGAGACGAAATTTAAGACCACCACTTGTTTTCAATTTTCTTAATGTTGACGTTGCAATTTTTACTGCGTTTGTCGTGTATTGCATCAGCCACGTCGCTCCTCAGGGGCACCAATGGAGTCAAGTGGTAGTTTCAACACATAAAAAAAGATCGCCTTTTTTCTTTCAAGCACTACTTCGGCCCAGTCCCGTAAAGTAGATCGTAGGAGTGGCAAAACTAGAAAAAGTAGACCCATTCAGTCTTCTAATAACCAATGCGTCCACAGACGATGCTGAAGCAGATGAACTTTATCCGCAACGAGCTGATACCAGCTTGCTACGCTAATGAAGGCTACCTGCACTACATGATGCAGGTGAAGATACTCTTCCTTATGATCACGTGGGTGATGATCATGGTGATGAAGATGACTGTTGCGTAGACCACCTACTATCCTGTAATTGTTAGGTAGATGATGCTGGTCACTTTCGTCTTGTTTCTGAACGACACTCTAGCGAGTTTTCACTTCGGGATTCGTGGAGTTCGAGATTACTCCTCATTCTAAACTTAGAACTTCAACTCATGAAACGACTTCGGTGTTTTTCAAGCGGCTTCGTTGGCGTCGCTTCTCTTCCTACTCGCTCCTCCTCCTCCTCCATCTCCTCCCCCTCTCCTATCGCCCCTTCATCTCCCTCGACTCTCGACCATACTTGAATGGACAGATAGCGCAGATATGCGGCTACAAAGGAATGGACCGAATCATCGTAGAGCCTGTCCCGATATTGATGATACATGGTAAACGAACCATGGTCGAAGATGATGCACGGATCTTAAGGCTTCGTTTTTTTGCTCCTAGGGAGGGCTCAGAGTAACTGAAAAACACAAGGTTGTAATATTAGGAGCAGCTTGAATCTCAGCGACCTCCTGTTGCTTGTAATTTTATCTTCAAAATAGATATCAACCACAACGCCAACCTGTGCCTAATGTAGCAAACAATAGAGTTCAACAATTCATCTAAGTTTCGATTTCGAGCGCATTGCATTGCGGAGACGGAACCTTTTCCCGCTTGAGATGGCATTGAAAAAGAACCGAAGCATCCGAGCGTGGCAAAGCAATGTAGTGGAGCCCATGGATATAGAACGAAACCAATACAGAGTCCTATTATGAAGATGTCATTTTGTGATCGTCACTAATATGATTGTTTGTCGTGATTTATGAGAGTATCCATTATTCATAGTCTTTTTCTGATGCTGATCGTCATGAATGCAACTGTGGTCTATGTTTATGATGTTTAGGTCAGAGTGGCCCTCTAACTTCAGTCGACGGTGGAAAATTAGGCACTGAAGTCGTGGACAAGATGCAGGTTCGGTGGGGGTTGGAGACCCCTGTGGTAGTTCATGGGCTAACGTCAAGGCCTGAAAAGAATGGACTCATGTTATGGACTGATGATGTTTTGAGAGGAGTGTATCAATTTGATGAAGTTTCATCTGTTCTTATCCTGATACAACGAACAAAACACTGATGCAATGGAGCGGTCGTGACTTCGTAGCGAAAAAGTACCAGATCTTCCAGCTTCATTTTCTCTTTTTGTTCAGCTATGTTGCATGAATATCTTGTAGCACTATCATCTTTTCTTCTAATAAAAGGCACAATCGTGCAGGAGTACGATGAGGAGACGGAGAGGTATGCCATCAAGATCAACGCTCACGAGACTTTAATGCTCAAGGGTGATAAATTTTATGTTTGAGATGTCAGGACACGGATATTAGGGCTGCTCTTGTTTGGAAGGTAGCCTGATTTTTTGCGTCATTCATACGAGTACGACGATGTTTTTGCGCATAGCAGAACGCTTTAGTAGAATAAGGAGCACGACGAGCAGCATCTTCACCATCGTCGTCCACATGCTGATACTCTTGTTGACTGATCATGGGGTCGTTGGAGACGGGTCAGCTTCGGCAACATAAAAACGTAATTGAAAGGATTCGAGATGGATCTTCACTTGCGTGATCATATTGGATCACGTGGCGACCGGGTCACAGCGAGGACCGCCTGGATACTCACAAGAAGCCTCTCGTGTTCTAGACCGACTATGTGCATGATCTGTAATATTTGGTGCACAATGCCCACGGAGATTCATTCGGTAACGTGTTGAAAAGTGTGTGCTAACAGTTCTACCTCTCCCATGAAATTCTTTCTCCACCACCAACTAATCCTCCGATGACTGACAATAATATAGCTACAAACTACATCTTCAGGAAGCTGAGAACTTTTGAGGTCTTCTCGTACTGGGAAGTTCCTGACTCATGCCGTCTAGGCGGTCATTTTCAGTTGTGTTGAAGGTGTCTGGGTTCGTGGTGAGGTCTGAGCCTGTGTCTGGGAGAGAGAAAAGAGCTGTCTTCCTGTCTTTTTCAGAGAGCACGAAGTGGAGAGCTTGTAATCAGGTGGAGTATGGAGGTTACCTGAAGGATGCTGATCCTTCAATGACTGCGCCAGGAGCTGTCAACAAGAGAAAGATCTCGTATGTCAAGTTAAAAAGATCTTCGATGATAGTCGTCTTGTTTGTATTTGCATTGGGTTAACGCTTGGAATGAAAGAGTTGTTTTCGCATCAGTTCTAGGGAAGTAGATGAAATTGGAATTGGATAAAGGAAAGACGTACTTACGCGGTCCTTCAGCGGCGGCGATCATCGGATGAGTGTAACTTATAAGGTAGAAACTAGCGTAGCACCACCAGCCGTAGGTCGTAGTCGTGTTTTTGGCTCTTCAGTAGCCACTGACGTCTGGGTTGGGAGAGAAAGTTCAACATCAGCTACTAAGATTATACAATTTAGGATCATTGACACACACTCTAAAAAGAGAGACAACCAAGAACCTAGGTAAGATATTAAAAACTTCTAGGTTGTAGTTCACGACCATGACACGTACCACCCTCCTGTGAGGACGTACCACTCTCCTATCTACCTACAATCCTATCACCATCGATTTAAACAAGAAGAAGATGCTGACGTCCTCCCCAACCGGAGAAAGAAGTCCGGTTTTCGAGATCAGTCCTGCAGTGCAGAGCTACGACTGGGGTAAGAAGGGGAAAAATTCGCGTGTAGCGCAATTTCTGGCGGAAATTGATGATGCCAAATCTTACGCCGAATTGTGGATGGGCACACACCCAAGCGGGATGTGCCATGTCAAGAAAGCAAATCCTACCGATTGTTCGGGGGATCCACGACAAGTTAAGCTTATAAGGTTCTCCTGTAAGAAGATGTACGTAGGTAGCTCAGGACATATTTCTATCAGTAGATAGGGTCTGTAAAAATTATATCTAAGATCCTAGGTGGTCTCCAGCTCTTTGCGAGCGATGGTCTCTGTGTGAACTGTGTTAGCACGTTCGTGGACGCGCTCCACTTTATGCTTCCCCCTACCGCAACTGAATGGTAGCCCCCTTACCTCTTGAATAGGTAAATCAATCAATCAATCATTCTCACAGAGTCATGTTCAATAGTACATCATGATAGTAGATGAAGATGAGTCAACATTTTCCTGATGTTTATTGATTATGCTCAAAAATAACGATGAAGAGCGCTAAGTAAACGATAACATCGGTCGTGGAACAGAACGAGGCTGGTCACGCTGGTGCTTCTGATCAAGATGATGCCAACAACTACAACAATGCAAATGGAGCAAACGCAAACAATGACCTTGTTGAGAACAATACATCAAAAATGCCAGCAGCTACAACTAGTAGTACGTCTTCTCTCGTAGCAGATGAAGGTCAACAAAAACATGTCAACAAGCACGAAGGACAACATGTTGTACGACAAGAAAGGTTGCCACTTCTCGACGTGCTCCAAAGTGACCCAGATTTCTACCTGGGACCAGCAACGAAGTCGTCATCTTCGTCGGAGACACGAGACCTGCCTTTTCTATTCAAGTTAAGGATTGCATATGAGTATTTTTTTTTGTATGCCGAGGGAGACCGCCGGAAGTAGGATGATCCCAGTGAAGATGACCGACGCACCTGCCGGCGACGGGGATAAGTGTAATAAGTAGGAACGTTGTAGTGTTGGTGTCTTCTTGCACGAACATCTTTCTTGTTTTTTCTTTTTGCATCTCTAATGAAAGTCTTATCGGTCGGAAAAGCGTTGAGCATTCAGGTCCATCCGGACAAGTCCCTGGCAGAGAAACTTTACCGGGAACAACCTTTATGAACAGTAACACTTCGAGATCGAGTGCGATAGGTCATATGATCTCATGCGGAGCACGTCTTTTTCGAAAGTAGAACACCAATAGCGCCACCACCTCTGATAAAAATATCTTTCTGGCTCGCTGTGTGGACTATTGCTACTTATTCTTTTTCGCTTCTAATGAGAATGATTACAGCCATGAAGCCATGTGCACTTCATGATCTAGATTGATGTTGGCTTTCTCACGATTCTAATAATTCATCCCACCTCTAATTCCCACTGTGTATAAAGATCCGAACCACAAACCAGAGATTGCAATACCGCTGGGGCCATTCGAGGCGTTAATGGCTTTTCGTCCAAAACAAGAGATCCTTTTTTTCGTTGAAACTATACCAGAATTGTATGTGCTAACTGGCGACATTGTTGCTGGAGCTGCAACAGCTCCTGGGAATGTTAAGGCTTAACAGACATAGACATAGATGAGGATTAAGTCGAATCATGTGCCGACCAATTCAAGCTTACTGTAATCTAAAGAGAAGCACGAGTTCAAGTTCTTCTATTCTAAGACTAGTGAAGATCAGCAGGTCGTTCCAAGATTATACGCCGCCTTGATGCACCAAAACGCTGAGACAGTGAAGGAGCAGGTACTTGTTTTACTTATAATGTCACTTGCAGTTTATTTACGTATAATCGTGATGACTCTACTCTGTTTGCTTCGGATAGAATAAACTGTAGTCCCGTTAAATCCGCAAGAACTACTCACCACATCACGAGGTTCACAAATTAGTCGAACGGTTACGCAGGGTCGAATCGGGAGAAGAAGTCCTAAGAAACGACGCAGATGCGACAACGAGCCCCTTCACTCCCGCATTGCAGCGTCTGATTCTGCGGCTCAACGAGGAGTTTCCTGGTGACGTTGGCGTTTTCTCAGTCTTCTTCTTGAATATGGATGATGTTTACTCTCTGATCTTTCACGGATCATCGACTCTGCCCATTTCCCCCCTCACTAAAAGAGTTTTTTTCTGAAGGGGAGCCTCGATGGTCTCATTCTAGAAGGGAGAAAAAACATCCTCTATATTGAACTACGTACAGGCAGATCGAGGGAATTTTTTGTTCTGTGAAGCCTTCGTTCCACACGCATACCTCAGTGGTGATTGTGTGGAGTGCATGGCGTTATCGGATAACGTCATACGAGCTGGTCTGACCCCAAAATTCAAGGACGTGGATCTACTTTTGCAATGCGTGAAATATAACAACGAGTTATGGTAATAGAGCCATCAAGAAAGAGCTAATCATGGAATACAGAAATACTACGTAGAGGTGGAGTAACAATGACTTGGTGCGTTGTAGTTGTTGTTGAACGAGGTGAATAATAGGAAGTTGACTAAAAATGAGTCTCGTCATTGATCTTGTGAAATCTAGAAGTTACAGTTAGTGTACATCTAGCTGATTACTCTAACAAGCGAGGAAGAAAACGCGCTTCCAGAGAGGGGCAAAGGCGAGCCGACAAATTTGAGAAGACAACCTGTAATATTGGGACTCCGTGGAGGAGGAGGTGGCGCTTGTCGTAGTACTACACCTTCCTCAGCTTCAACTGGTGCGTCCATAAAGCAAAAGCTCCTTTTGTATCGGGCTGAAGGCATCTCAGACTTCCAAGTACTGGAAATTCGTGGAGAAAAGACTGATGGAACTAGTGGTGCTGGAGCAGAACTCGAACAAACCTCCAGCCGGAAGTCCGATAAGCAGGGAGTGCATTTGCCTTGTGCTAGCATACTCGTGGTTGCAGGTATGGAAGAGGAACTACAGTCGTCATGGGACACTGGAACAACAGCATTGTCAAATTTTATCACCGTAGTTGTCACGGAGATGAACACAGACAGGACTGAAAACATAGAGAACAAGACCACCCACCCTCTGCGGCGCGGCCAAGTACTTTTTCTGTGTGGCGACGTCAAAGTGTATTTTTCGCTTGTAAGTGAATGCACTCTGTTTCTAGCAACTAGTGGGGAACAGGAGATTACAACTGTAGCAGAGTGACGATGGCTAGCTAAACTTTTTGTTTATTTTGACTTCTTGCGCAATGCGCATTTTCATCTCCGGACTTTTTCATCCTCACAAGAAGCTCATGAGCTGATCTAGCCTGATTCAACCATTGAGTTGTCGTGTCGTGTTGCCCTTCATCCATTATGATTGATATGCCATTGTACTTGTAGAATTTGTAATGCTCTAAAAATATCCATGGATGTAGTTCATATCCATCATCGGTTCTCAACATAAGGATCGTTTAGATTACTGCTCTACTTGCATCAATTTCCTTACATTGAGTGTCTCTTACTTCCTATTGTTGATCATCTTCTTCCTAGTGCATAAATCCGTTTACTACATGTATTCAGTCGCTGTGTGCATAACTGTGTGCAAAATTCCAACCACTCCATAACGTCTATTTTCTACCTACAACCGAACAGGGTTTCCTACCCTCCTACGTATCCAAGATCACAAACATCGTGTCTATCACAAACATCGTGTCTAAGAACATGAACCAGTCTGATTCAACGCCTTCTCGTCAACGACCGCATCCTTGCCGCACGCCTTATGTTGGCACAGAAGCTTCTGCGTCTCGACCCACTGTGAAATGTCTGCTTTCTCTGCGCCCACCGCTGCTGGTGCGTCGAACTAAATCGAAAAATTTGCAATAGTAATTGTAATTGCTACTTTGACAGAAAGAGCCTTTCTTGAGCAGAGTGCAGACTTAAGGAGAGAAAAAGGATCAGATACAAAATCAAAAGATTTTTACAAAGACTTTCTAGAACGAACATAGCTACATCAACGAGGGTCGCACACCGAGTGCGTGGACAAAAGATCTGCGTACAAGCAACCATCAAAAAATATGACCACCAATTTCCGTGGAAAAGCGTTAACTCGCTTGCTCAGGCGAGTGCAGCATACGACGCAATACGACAACGAAGCACGACCCCGTCTTGCCTCGATCTATTTGAATACGCAGTTTCCCAAGGACACTACATTGCAGAAAGTATGGAAAGACTCTGATCTTCGTTTAGCAGCTGATGGAGCCGGAGCCCGACTAGCGAAGCGCGGACTTGTTCCTGACTTGGTCGTTGGAGACTTGGACTCTTTAGGGTGCAGCGACAACGTGACAGAAAACAAAAACAATGATGCCCACGACACTGGTGCGCAACAAGGTGGAGAAAGAGAAACTCTTCTGCTTCGTTTACTAGCAAAAGAACGCGGGAAGCTCTCTATGAAAGCCTGGCGGGAAAGATTGAAGGAGCAAGCTAGAACGACAGCATCATCATCTTTCACAAATACGAACGTGGTGGACAGAAATAATTCAGCCCTCTTGTTGGAGGCTCTAGAGTGGACTTTGAGGAAGAGTGGACAACAATTAGAACAGCAAATTGAGAACGAGGAAATGGTCGTTTTTCCGTCTAGTGACCGCATTTCTGTGGCGGCTGTTTCGACCACAAGACATGCCACTGGCGAAAACAGCACCTTCGGAGGGAGTTATGATTGGATTCAACAAAACGTTTTTAAGCAATATGGATGAGATCCATCGTGTAGACCATCTATGACGCCCTTATGGCAGTCTGCACTGAACTTTGTGCGAGATTAATTGTATTGTATGGGTACTTACTACTAGCAGTTTCTCGAATCGCTCCACTCTAACGCTCCTCATTCTAACTCGTCACCAGATTATGCACGATCATTCACAATCCGGACCAAACGACTACTGACCTAGAAAAAGCACTTGCTTTCGTGAACCGGGAAAACTTTGAAGGGATTCAGATTATAGGCAAATTCGCTGGGTCTGGAGGCAGATTAGACCACTTCTTCGCGCTATGCCACACACTTTACAAAGAAGCTCTCTATGGTACTTTGCTATTTCTATGTACTTATGTTTTTTATGACTACAACCTGCTATGTATTCCTAAAGACTCAAACTTTACTCGTTTGAATCCCTATTTTGGAAATGACCGGAATGCACTTCTTCAATCCGTACGAAAATCATAGCCACTCTGTCTTTCGCTGTACGCAAGAACTACTCAGACATGCTATTCAGTGCCATGGCATCAAAATTTCAAAATCTCAGATGAAGAGCAGCGCCGTCCAAGTTCTTGGTATACACCTATGGTCTGTACCTCGGATCACGATTGCCTGATGTGTTGTTTGCCTTCTGGTGAAACCATTATCCCTTTACCATTGCCAGTACAACCAGAAGCAACAAGTACACGTAGTAGTCTCAAGACAACAACATCCTCGTCCTCGTCGAAATCAAACATCCATGACACTCTTCGTGTCGGTCTCATTCCTCTTGGTGGTCTTCCAGTCGCAACGACCGAAGGCCTTCGCTGGAATTTGAATGGCACGCCACTAGGCTTCGGAGGTGTAGTCTCTTCTTGCAACCAACTAGCAGAAGATGCAACTGAGGTACGAATCCGCACTTCACATCCCATACTTTGGACGCAGAGTCGCGTTTTCTAAGCTACTGCGGACACAAAGCCGCGTTTTCTGAAGGCAGCGCGTCGAAGATTGCATCGTTATTGTCGTGCGGAATGAATGTAGTACTTTCTGTTGTGCTTTGGAAGATTGTCGTGAATCTATTATCTCAACATTTTGTGTTTCTTGATACCCATGTGTGCAATAGATTTCGTACTTGTCGTAATCATATCTCGCTTAAATCGTCGTACCTCTACGTCGTGCTTGCGCCAGCAGGCTGTTTCGCTCGTTTGTTTAGTCGCAGGGAGGCGCACAACTACGGATTCCAAATAGTTGCTAGCAAATTTTTAGTGCTGTCCTCAAATACTTTTGAAAATCACTGTCATACGAGAGCTAACAGTAGGGATTTTTCTTGATTAGTCTAACCCAGTAGAAACCGCAGTATGGCCCTAAAGATGACTCTCTTTTGTTCCCATTTCCCAGCAGTGGCCGACTACGAGCTCGTTGAGAACATGGGTTTGCAGTATGCAGTGAGCAGTATCAGTTCGCGAATGGCGGCCACGACGTTGCACGACCAGCACGAAATTCTTAAACCCCGAAGCTTGTCTTCCTGCGTTCCACAAGGTGATGCAGGTTATTTCGCGAGACATGTTGCAGACCGGAGGGCAATTTCTTCCTTCTATCAGACAGTACCAGTAGCCACGGCTGCATCCGATGGACGAGGGGCACTAGCAGCTGGAGACTTTCTGCAATCTTGTCATGCTAGAAGAGCAAAGCTGCATACTACAGGAGTAAAGCGTTCTTCTTCTTCATCCTCATCTTTTCTTCTCGTGGAAAAAAAGAAATCTTTCCCTCTGGTGAAAAACAACAAGCCCTCAGCATCATCTTCCGCAACGTCTTTCATCGAGAAGAATCCCTATCTTTCAGAGCCTGGCGCAATCACAGGAGAAGACCTGCTTCGAGCTGAGGAGCCACCGCCAGCGCGCTCAAAAATACCTCGTCCATTAAGGCTCAGTTCTACAAGCTACTTTCTACACTCAATTATACAACTCCCCTTTTGTTACAAGCTACTTTCCTTCGGACTTCTCCGTATTTCGATTTCCTTTTTAGAAGGATCGATGGGGAGATGAAATTCTTGACATATGGGAATGAAGTGAGTCTGAATTGGTTTGTGATCTTAGAGGCTCTAAGATCCCCACCTAAAAAGGGTTGGATTGAGGATCCACGTGGCATGTTCGTGGATGAGCGGAAGCGGTCACCAACCTATGGCCGTCGCTATCGGATTCCAGTAGCAATCGACACTGATGCGCTAGAGGAGGACTACTTGGACGCCAACGGTGTGGACAAAAATCCGAGAAAGAAAGCGAATTTATGAAGTGTCTTTTGAACTACTAACTAGATTTAATTTAATGAAGAAGAAGATCGCCAAGGAGGACACCTTACCTCAAAAATCATGCGTAGATGAAAAGGGTGCGTAAAATAGAAAACCTACTGATCATGTTGTAGTTGTACTTGCAGCTACGACAAGAAGGCACTACGAAGTTGTGTACTACGTCGAGAAACAAGCTACTACAAGAAATCGATGAAATGCTACCTTGATGAATCAGAATATCTTTCTTGTTTCGTAGTTACATCAGAAGAATAAAGCCGTCTCTAAGAAAACAACAGCGAGAGATCTTCCACCCTGGAGCCACATTAGCCGAAGACCCGTACACGGACGAAGAGAGTGGTCTGGTGAGGCGCGGGAAAAAGAACAAGGAGGACACATTATGGTTCACTACAAATGCAGGTTCCAGAACCAGAAGTTCGTATTGTTATTTTACCTGTTGGTTGCTTCGCTATCGACGCTTCTAGATAAACTAGAGCAAGGACGCATGCGCAACCGCAGTGTGTGTTAACAAAATCTAAATCAAAGATCTTCTGAGCAGCTGTCCAAAAATACTGAGGACAAGTATTCCATCCTCCTCTAATACCAGGCTCGGGAAGGAGAACAACACGCAATAACGCTCGTAACGGGATGAACAATACTGGCGATGGAGATGAGGAGAACGATGGTCTTGCGGATGAGGCAGATGGCAGTGCTGCGCCAAGAAGAGGGTTTCTTTCTCAGGATGCTTCCAGTGGAGGCAGTAGACGTGGATGGTTTTTCCTACCTAATGGTCCAGTTGACGACTACGGCCAAGTGCTGAATCCGTTCTCCTTCGACGTCTTTTTATGGTGCTACTACATGTACAGGTACAAGTTGCTCATAGTTCATTTTGTTTTGAAGATAGTTCTTTTTATTGATGTTATCTTATACTTCTACTTCTTCTTCTAATTCTTCGATAAAAAGATCAAAGGATTCAGGTGCTACTACATGTACAGGTACAAGTTCTCAACTAATCAAAATCATCATCCATTAATATCGAAACCTAATAACTCACTCTCACTCACCATCGAGACCTAGAGGACCTTTTTCTCTAAGACTTCGAAGTTACACCAAGCCCAAACCAGTGCCCAGCATCGCCGATCAGTACAAAGGACGCTCGGATCGGTTGATCCCAGCTTCCGGCGACGCAGCACCTGAACCGCATCAAATGGACGATACTGGTCGTGGTAGGAGACAGAGGCGATCCAAACAGGGGGCCCGTGGAGCAGGAGCCAACCAGAACTCTGGTGCTAGTCCTCAGAAAGACGGAGGTAAAGGAGCTTCACAGGGTAAAACTGGAGGAGACGAGTTTTCGGAAGACGGGTTTTCCACTAGCGTGGGTGATGATGAGGAGAAGCAATGGGGTGTAGCGAAGCACTTCGAGATGACTGTCGATCCGACAGCGCCTGAGAAAGCGGAAGAGCCTTGTAGGCTAGCAGATAGATGTAACCCAAATAAGAAGGTGGAGGAATAGACGGAGGAGGGGCCGCTTTCTTATTGGAGAACATCTTCAAGCTATGGTGAAAAAAGATATAATGTAGCGGTCAGCAAGACTTCTTTGAAATTGAAGCAGAGCACCAGAACTTTGTGGCTCTGGCCGTCTCTCTGCGAAGGTCGTGAATATTCATATTGGAAAAATCTAAAGCTGTTGTAGGTGTAGACGTCTTATCGAGCTAAAAAATAGTGTGACTAGCCGAGTAACCTCGGAGAAGCTCGAATCGAGGTATCGGAACTCGAGGAAGCAAATTTCGAGCTCGTTTTGAATCTGTCCCTGTTCGGTTGCTACCTCAAGTTAGTGGTGAATCGGTACCGCATCGGTTGTTACGTGAAGTCGCTTATCTCGTTCGGAAAAGGATATCTGTTGCGGCAAGAAAGATAGAACTGAAATAGGCAAGAAAGTGAATGTGAATATGAAGTAGGTAGGCAAGAATGTCACCTCCTCACGAACATCAACGTGGAAGTAACTGTAGGTGATGATGATCCAAATTTATTGGACTCATGTAGGTAAATCGATACACTAAAGATAGAAAGAAAGATGTACCGTCCTTCATTCACGCGGCCCCGTCGGGGGTCGTCGCCGGCTACATCCGTGAAATTGAAGGCGGCCGCGCTGCGACGTGCAAGCTCGCCACATCGACTGCCAAGCAGTGCAGGTCGAAAAAGCGGGATAAATATGTATAAGCAATTTCATCATGTTATGGCTGCATGGGACAATAAACAATAGTAGTTGTTCTTTCATGTTCGCTCCTCTGAGAGAAAGAGTGGATGTGAAAGTAAGTAGAATCTTGTTCAGTTTTCCTACTTCTAGTTCATAGTTCATAGTTGGAAGTCAAAACTGCTTCTAACCAAAGCCCTCTTCCACTACATAGTAGTTCTTAGTTCATAGTTGGAAATAGAGACTTCTCCTAACGACCAAAGCCCTCTTCCACTACATAGTAGTTCATAGTTCATAGTTGGAAATCAAAACTTTGAAAAAATCTTCTTCTAAGCAAAGTTTGCCTCCCCGCAGCAGCTCACCCGGTAGCCGGCCTCTCCGTAGCTCCCTGATGTCTCAACTTCCTAGCGACGCCCACAGTGAAGGCGAAGAGCAAGACCATGAGACCTTTGCGCGACTCGAGGGTCATGTCAAATTGAGAAAGAGACACGACGCTCTCTTGGACAAGCATGAAGAGGCGGAGAAGTCAAGGCAGGTTCTGGCGGATAAAGTGGCGCTTTTAGAGCGTGACTATGCAGACTTGCATGACCGGCACTCGAAGTTGCAGATTCTGTTATGAAGATTATAGTACTTAAAATATGTACATGATTGAAGATTCCGAAAAAATGTTGACTACACAATTTACCAAGTAATTGTAACATCCTCGTGTTACTATCTCGATCTACATCACATCGTGGCATCTAAATAATATCTTTTTCCTTTTCTAACCCTCACGGCCGCCCACGCTCGACCAAACGACGCAAGTCCGACGCTAGGGATACAGCGAGCGAAAAACTTGCTGAGTAAAGACAGCGCAGGAAGCAGGTCATCAAAGGCGACGAACCTGCGAGAAGAACGTCGTAGATCTTCTTCGGGAAGTAGTAGAAGTAGGAAATCCAAGTCGCCTGGTTCGCGTTCATCCGCAGGTGGTTTGAGCGGAAGAAGAAGTCCACGAAATGAGCTTCAGCTCTTGCGCGATTTATCTGCAACCAGAAACGAATTCAGCAGTCACAAAATGGAACACGCAGCTCTGCAAGCGAGGCATTCCCAACTTGTGTTAAGGCTCCTTCTCGAGATGAATTTGAATATCTGATAGATCATTGAGATTTTTGAGATGAGAAAATGGATTGGAATATTTGTTCGTCTGATTATGACTGTCTGTCAAGATAGAAGAACTCAACATAGCGGGCAAAGATTCGTAAACGACAAGCAGTCTACACAATCCTAGTAGAACTGCTCATACATTAAAAGCGTTAGTTTTCACCTCTATCCCTGGGCTTATCCCTTCAAACAACGTACATTAAAAGCGTTTTCTTGTTTCAGAAGTAATTGCACATGCACTACGACCAGCACCACCTAGAGTCGATGTCGATCGAGTAGATTTCACTCTTCTTCTAATCCCCGACCAACACAGAAAGCTTCTTGGCACAGTTCAGAAGGCAGAAAAGGACAGCAAGGCACTAGAATCGGAAGTGGCAAAAGCGAAGAAACAATTAAGGCTTTCCCTAACCAATCAATCTCTAGGAGCGAGCATGAAGACACATAGATCTTAAGAGGACTGTTGGTTTCATAAGGGGAAAAGAAAACGGCCTCAAGATATATGAGCCTTGAGATGGATTCGGGTGCGTTCTAAAACAAGTGGCAGCGGAACGAAACTTGCGTATCAGCCTCAACAAACAAGTGGAATATCTGGCAGCAACTGGTGCAATGTCAAAGAAGAGCCATGTGAAGACCCAAGACGCTACCTCAGCTATCGTGAACAGCTTGCGAGATCAAGTCGATAGAATGGATAGAGATGAAGCGTATTCTGTTGCATCAGTTTTTGCTTTGTTTCCATTTTGCTTTTTACCTAGGATCCTAAGTAGCAAGAGCAAGAATTATTAATTAACTATGTTTCACAAATATATAAAATCCCAACCCTGCACCTTGTTTTACAATCTCAGGCCCCAGCCTGCACCCAAAGTAAAGGATTTGGAACAGATTGTGGCCGCCTTGCCGTTGCCGGAATTGAAGGGAAAGCTGGAGGTCTATCTGCATGACATGCGGATGCAATTTCGAGACCAGTTTTTAAGGGCTTTGGAGGTTTCCACCAAATTTATTAGAATTACATCTACTTCTATAGTAGACACTTACAAACTTTAAACATCTGAACAAATGAATAAGTAACCTCCTCCCATAGCAGGAATTCGTGGCTTTTTCCCCTTAGTATATATGTTCCAGGGCTCAGGGCGGGAGGCCCCCCCCCCGATCTAACTTTTTGAAGGGGGGGGGCCTCCCCGCCCCGGCCCCTCTTTTCGAGGGGCTGCCGGGGGGGAAGGCCTCAAAGCGCCCACTTCTGACCCCTTCCCGCTTCTTGCATGTACGCTACAGACCTGGCAAAGGTGGCAAAGGCTGGGCCCTCTTGTCGTGTTGCGTGTGCCCAACCCTACGCCAAGGGGGTGGGTTCCCGCCTTTGCCCCCTTTGCCAGGTCTGTAGGGTACATGCAACAAGGCAGCGGGGCCCTGCCTTTGCCTCCTTTGCCAGGTCTGTAGGGTACACGCAACAAGGCAGCGGGGCCCTGCCTTTGCCCCCTTTGCCAGGTCTGTAGGGCACACGCAACAAGGCAGCGGGGCCCTGCCTTTGCCCCCTTTGCCGGGTCGGTGGATACATGCAACAAGGCAGCGGGGCCCGGCCTTTGCCACCTTTGCCAGGTCTGTCGGGTACATGCAACAAGCCAGCGGGGCCCTGCCTTTGCCAGGTCTGTAGGGTACATGCAAGAAGCGGGAAGGGGTCAGAAGTGGGCGCTTTGAGGCCTTCCCGCCCGGCAGCCCCTCGACAGGCCTGGCCAATAAGGTGGCAAGGCTGGACCCCTCTGGCGTGGTCCACCCCAGATCCATCCACAGGGGGGGGGGGAGGGGGCCTCCCTCCCTGGTACATATATAAGTATGAGGCTGTGCTGCAAATCTTGATTGGCTTTTGCCCGTAAAACGGCGAAGGTTTAGGTCCAGCGACGCTCAAAGCACTAAATATATAGAGCAGCCGGTTAGTTTTTACCTCCAAAACTTAGGCTTATCCCATGGAGCAACTACCTTGTTGATTCCCCAGCACAAGCACTAATACTAAACCATCCTAATTAACAATGACCTAACTAAGACACCTCCCAAGGAAGTAGCTGTTCTACTGAAAAATAGAGATGTACTAAACTAATTAATAATACGTAACCTCAACCCTCTCTTTCTAAAGTTTGTCGCTCTGTATAAGGACAAAAACGCGGAAATTGAAGCTCTGAAGAAGAGGATTCAGGGTCACGAGACCATTCACGAGGAAATGGCCAAAGACCACGCCGAAAAGATTGAGGACGTCGCTGCTAGTACAAGACGAAATTCAATTAAGGCTTAGCGATGTTGTAACTGTGTAATTCATCACTGTACAAAGTAAGTATACGTTGTCTTCTTAAGTGTATAGTAATGGTGGTCTGTGACTCTCCTATTTACTAGTCTGGTACAAGCCTTTTATCACTAAGACATGCTGTGCCTTCATCTACGTAAGGGAGAGAAGCATGGCTTTGGCCGTAGTTTCTTTCATCTCTAAGGAGAAGATCAAAACACTTCAAAGATCATGAGAGAGTGTCATGATGAATCTCAATCTGATCTAGGCAAGCCCAAGCTCTAATTTTAGACGAGAATTTTCGAAAAAACATGACGAAATGGCACAGGAGATAGAAAATTTGAAGAAAAAGAAAGCAGAAGATAAGGAGTTGATGAAAACGGAGCAAAAATTGTTGCAACAACAAGTGGATGCGCTATTGTTGGAAGTCGCTGATGTTATGAAAACGTAGTCGTAGAATTGCAATTGATTAAGATTTTTTTATTTTTGAGGAAGCTGCTCAGGTAACTCCACCTCTAGGATGATTGAAGCAGTATACTCTGCTTCAGAGAGTATTGACATCCTCGCCCATGAGCATGACTGTGGCCACAAACCACTTTTTCTATGAAGCGTCACCAAGGAATGCGCGTAGGTATGCTTGTGATGTTAGTCGTTGACGTTGAGCATGAGCTGTCCTCGCTTCCCATGACTACACTGCGAACGCGCTGTCATGGCCCTCGACTGATTATATAATCCCTCGACTGATTAAGATTATATCTTCTGATGTATCTACAACTTCTAAAAATTCCGGTCGCGCTCACGAGGAGCAAGTGCAGGCGCGCATTGCGATGGAAAACACGCTGAGGAGCATGTTTGGGCAGTTGGAGAAAAAGCAAGACGAATTGCTCTCGATGACTTTTGACGAATATTCCGATGGAGATGTTGGAGGCTCGCCAACAGAGGAACAACTTCTCGAGGAAAAGCGCTTGAATCGGAGAAGTAGAGCATCGGCAATTTTCTTCAAGAAGAGACCTAGCACGAAGAGCACAGCACCTTTTCAGGAGGTGCCAGGTGGATCTGAGGATATTAAGGCGACAAATTATAAGGGAGAAGGCGAAGCTACCCTGCCACCTGTTGTTGATGGCGAAGATGAGGCTACTGCTGAAGCTGAAGATAAGGAGAAGGACGATACGAAAAACCGGTCTTCTTCTAGAAAAAGCAAAGCCCCATTAGTGATTGGAGGTGACGGTCGTGATGTCCCTAATAAAGACGCGGCTCCTGCTACCACTGGCAAGGATCAAGACCAAGAAAACAAGAAAAATAAGAGAAAAAGCACGACGACCAAAAACAAGAATAATGACAATGACACAGTACTAGGAGTAGATGGCCTCGGCCTTGCTGAAGCGAGTGTGAAGAAGAAAAAGAGACAGGTAGATAGCGTCTCAGAGCGTCTGCGTGCTTGGGAGGGCATGCAAAAAGACCTAGATGAAAAAACTGCACGCATCACAGCCATGGAACAGGAGTACATTGCGACCATGGACGATTTGCGACACCAACAAGAGTTTCTCTCCCAAAAGCTGCAAGAGCAGAGTGCTAGTCTGCTACCTCAAATATCGAAACTACAAGAGGAGTTAGCGTTTAAGACAGAACGGGTGACTTTTCTGGAGCACGAGTTGGAGCACGTGGAGAAGTTGCACGAAATTGCTGTAGCAGAGGATGCAGAGAAAAAATTGCAGGCTTTGGATTATGGCGCTGAGGGGTTTGACTCTGTAATCGGTTAGGTCCACTACGAGTAGACACTACAACTACACCCAGTGGTCCCAGTGATCCTATCAGCTTACTTCAACCCCGGGTTCACCTTGCCCCCGCTATTATTATTCTTTGCTTCTAATCCCTACAAGATAAGCTGCGACAGGAGATGAAGGCACTGCAAATGCAGCTCGACGCTGCTCACAAGGACTTGGAGGAGCAAACTGAGGCAAAAGCAGGCCAAGAAGTACAGCATGCGGCTCTAGACGGTAAGATCGCCAATCTAGAGGCCCAAAAACAACGTCTGCTGGAAACGGTGAGGCTGCGAGACCAAGAGATCGCCAAGATCAAAGCCTTGGTAGACGAAGTGCACCCCGTCATTAAGGGTTTCGTCCATATTTTTACATCCCCCACTACCACTACCATGATCCTTGGCCTATAATTCACTAGTATAGAAAAGGTCAAGGATGTTCTGAGGAATGTGCTTAATTCTGCAACCTCTAACGTCATTGCACAAGCGGCGGCTGCGGTGGTCGGTGCATCAGCGTCTTCTGTGGGTGGAGGTGCAGCGCCGGAAGCCAATGCTTTGTTAGAAGGACTTTTTTTAGGTCCTCTTTCTGGCAGTGATCAGAATGCACACGACGAACACGCACAACATCCAGACGATCCACATTCGTCTGCCCAGCCTCGGGGAGGAGGGAATCTGCGTGCCCGAGCCGCGATGTTCGAGAGGCAAAATAATCCTGCTTCAAGTTCAATACCAGCTTTCTTACGACATAAATCTACCACACACGGCAAAGGTGGTAAAGCAGGAGGAGATGCAGCAGCTGCAGGAGGTGGAGATCACCAACATGCTGATCGTCCAAGTAGTACAGCTAGTCTTTCTCCCGGAGATGGAGATCGCCAATCCCACTCACCTGCCTTAGATGAAAAAGAATCTGCGAAAGAAGCAGCAAGGCAGAGTCTATCGCAGGTAATAGCGCAGAGGAAGCGTGAGCGAGAGGAAAGAGATAAGCATGTTGAAGAGATGAAAGTGCGCGAAGAAGAACTCAAGAAGCGAGATGAAGAAATTGCAGCGCATAAAAATTATGCCAGCTGTTCGTTATCGTTTCTCTTGTTTCATCTGTGAATTTATTCTAAGCAATTATTGACTTTGACATCTTCATGGGTTTTTAGATTTGGATCACATGGTCATTTCTAGAAAGTGAGTGTTTCTCCTTTTCTCTAATCCCCAGAACTTGCTGACGCACGAAAGGCGCATATTGAGGAGAAGGAGTTCCTACAAAAGCGCCTTGACGAAGCAGCAGTGGGTATGGTACCCCCAGAGTGGAAGAAGGCGGTTGCTCGCCAAACCATCGTAAAGCAAAAGGTCTCTAGCGAAGGAGGATACGCTGAGTTTCATAGCAGGAAAGAAATGCTTGAGAAAAAGGATGCGGGTAGAGAAAGCGATGATGAAGAACTAGGGAACAGTACGGATCAGAGTTTTGTTGAGGGTGGTGATGGTGCTCCTAGCCAACAACTACATGTACATCATGATGAACATCTTCACGACCTCGTTGCACAGAGATTATACGATCGAGAGCACCAGAGCTATAGTACTACCAAAGTAGGAGGTAAGCAAGGAGCTACGAGTACGACAGGCTCCCATAATGATCATGAACATGCTCATACTCGTGTACCTCCTGACGACCTTGAGCAACTACATCGGCATCATCTCTCAGACGGCCATGGTCACCTACAACTGCATCCACCTCAACACAAAGGTGGAAAAGTGCACAGTAAGCACTTTAAAGGGCCTCACGGACAGCACGATTCCATTCATCAATTTATTCTCTCGTCTGGTACCGGTGGTGCGCACATGAACACCAAAGGTGGAATCATGAGTGCTGTATCATCTTCATCGCAGCATCAGAAGAGTGCTGTAGACCAGATGCGAGGAGGCGACCGCGACTTTATTCATGGCAAAAATGCCAAGGGCCGTACACATGCTAGCGCACCTCGGCGTGCTCTTCACCCTTCACGGGATGGCTTTACCATTCTAAAGCACGATGGCGACGACTTCGATGATGTGGACGATGCGAGTGAAGATCAGGATGAGCGTCCGAAACACGATCACTCTCCTAGTGCCGCAGAGCAAAGTATTCGAATGCTGGAAGCAGACAAACCTGGAAGTGGTCCACCTCTACAGATTCATCATGTTAGTGGTGAAAAAGGTAAGGGTAAGATTTCTAAGGGCGTTGGTACTTCCATTGGGAAGCAAGATACACATCAGCATCCCCAACGTCATGAACAACATCACGTAGGTCCGCCTCTGTCGCATCCATCTAAAAACAGAGATGGAGATCATCATGATGGTCAAGAACAGCCGCCTTCTGGCGCAAGTACAAGAGAGGACGACCACCAACACCACGTCAACGCGGGGGAACCTCTTCTTTCCGTTGAGAATTTCATGTTACCAGCTATGCCTTCGTCCAGTAGCCTCAGAACAGATGCACATGTCCACGAGACGTTGCACGACTTCCATCGTGCTGCAGTCGCCAGAGAGGCGGAAGAGGATGCCTTGAAACATGCTCGTCGTCATCACGTTGTGGACCTAGAGGAAAATATCGAAGACGATGAAGAGCAATATCGGGAAGAGCAGGAAGAAGCTGCCATCCTACAAATAGATAGAACTTCTACCAAAGGAGGAACTACAACAGGAATTGGACGAACTGGAGATCAGAATACGCCTAGAATAATGAAGGGCAAGGGTACCAAGGGACAAAGAGCGAGAGCCTTCGTGGTCGAAGGAGAAGCTGCGTCACCAGAAGATGAAGTTGTAGAAGGAGGAGAAGAAGAAGCGGGGTTTGTCGACGGTGAGGAAGAAGAAAGAGTAGGACGAGAAGAAACAGGAGGATCATCAAGTAAGAAATCATACGAACAAGGGATTTCTTCTACTACCAAAATAGAGAACAACGACAGGACGAGTCGTCAACAAGACCCGGAGCAACGCGAGAAGACGCACACAATCGCTACAACGTCTCGTCCACCTCCAAGCAATATACCACCGCGGCGATCCCATAGTCCACCGTCCCCGGACACCAGACCTCGTCCTATTTTGCAGATGGGCACGACCACGTCCTCGGCGATGAAGGGAAGAGAAGGACTGAGTGGGAGAACAACAGGTGGAAAAGTTGGAAAGCCGCAGTTACAGCCTCAACAAGTGGGGAGCAAAGGCAAGCCTCCGCGTCCTAAGAGTGCTCCTTCATCAGCAACCGATGACGTGCTTCATTCTTTGATGTCGACAGGTGGAACAAAAGGAGGAGCTTCATCTTCGAAGTCGAATCTTAGGGGACAACGAGGGTCTGCTAGTGCCAGTGATGATATGGGTGGTAGAACTAGAAGTGACTCTCGTCAACAAGCAAATACAACTAGTAAAGGTGGAACTTCTGCCAGACTCAGAAGATATCCTTCGGAGTCTGATCACAATTATATGAACACAACATCAACAACATCGGATGATCGAACACAGCGTCAAAGTGATAACTTGAAGGAGGGCTCGAGGCACACGCAAACAAGTACTACTCCTAGTCGGAGAAGCAGCGGTATCTTGTCGGAGAACAACTCATTGTTGAGTCGGTCACCTTCAGGAGGACGTAGGGGTGCTGGTCGAGGACCTTCTGCGACGCAAAAAGGACTTTCATCTGCTCCCAAAAAGGGCAGCTCATCTGCTGCTTACAGCTCACCCTCGCCAAGCGGAGGCGATATCGTTGACAAGCCTAGTACAGGAGCACAAAAACGGCCTCAAACGTCTTCCGCCACACCAGGAGGCGGTGTGGGTGTGATATCGCAAAGTGCGCTGAACTCAGTCCTAGAACCTTTAATAGGTGCTTCAAAGGTTGAAGGAGCTAAGAAGGGCAACAAGAGGGAGTCTTCTTCGCCCGATGATGCACATGCGGGTGCGAACAACAACATGTCGTCAACATCACTGGAGGCTCCCGCACAGGAAGACAACGACAGCGACACTGTTGCTCCAACTCATCAAAAAGGAAATCCAAAAGGAAAAAAGGGCGCGAAAGCGCCTTCCTCTTCTGCTTCCACTACTGCACCTCAACCGCAACCTCAACCTCAACAAGCTCAGCCTCCACCTCCACCTCCACCTAGTAGGTCTTCTCAAGATACTACTCCAGCGCCAGTGCCCGTCTCACCACCACCTAAGTTGAAAGTCAGTGGTTCCCGGAACTCCTTTTTCCTTTCTGATCGTGGAGCTGAGCGCTTCTTGAAAATGCAAACCCTCTTACGCTGGAAAGTGGTACATGAAAACTTGAAACGAGATAGGAAAATGCGCAGTGGTCGCGGTGTGCATGTTATAGACGAAGATAGCGATAACGTCGATCGTACTGAAGAGCAGCAAGAACTAGAAACTACATCTACTTCGCGTGCAATAGCTGCAGCTGCAGCTGGCGGAGCTTTTCTTGAACGGTCTATGATTGCGACATCAGTCGTAGTTCCAGATGGGCAGCACAACGTGGAAGATATTGTAGCAGCAGGATCTGTATCTGGAAGAAGTCATTTGCGTCATGAGCTGTCTCAGAGGAATAACAGTGGAGAAGGCGAGGCTATAGAGGAACAACAGCCACCAGTGCTGGAGGGAGGTGGGGAGGATTCTGCAGTAGTTGATGTGGTAGCACAAGATGTTGGGCAAGATCAGGAGCAAGTTCTTCCTACTGCCGATGCCAGTGCGAAGCCTGATGTTTCGTCGTTGCTTCAGAAATTTGGAGCAAAAAGTGGTACTAGTAGCAAGAGTTCAAAAGAAGATGGCAAAGCGAAAACCTCAGTTGTAAGTCTCAAGACTGGAGGTACTACAGGCAGTAAAACATCTTCAAAGACTGAAAAAGATCGTGGCATCACAACCGCTATATCAGAAAAATCTCCACAAGTTCAAGTAAAAACAGCACACGTTGAAGCAACGACTACAACTACTTCTACCACGTCTCCTCCTTTGCCATCCGCATCCGAAGAACAAGCCTCAACAACTGGATCTCGGAATAAGCGTCGTTCCTCTGTTGCTGTTGAGCTTGGGCATCATGTCCCGCATCACAAGAGTAGACGGGCTTCTCACATAGACGCTCTCCATGCGCACATGCACGAGAGGGAACGGGCTCATGATGATAAACAGAAACAGAGAGAAGAATGGGAGCAGGAGCATCAGGAAAAATATAGAAAGGTCAGAGGAGGTGGACCACTACAAGAAGTAGATGCGACAAATGATTCTAATGGAGCAGGTCGTCGTGAAGGTACTAAAGGCACAGATACTAGTAGGGGTACGATAGGTACTAGTTTTGGTGGTAAAAGAGCAGTCGGCGACGATGATAACGACGACGATGGCGCATTGGAGTTATCGTCTACTTCATCGAGTGATGACTTGTTCTTCGGTGCTGCGAAACCGAAAGCGAAGCTAAAAGAGAACAAAACCAGCGACAGATATACTGAATTGAAGGCTCGCGTATCTGCACACATAGAAGATACTAGGGAGAAGCATGGCTACACGCCGCCTTCAAGCCGTGTATCGTTGTTTGGAAAAAAAGAGACAAGCGAACGCGAAGAAAATCAAGGAGCTTCAGGATCGTCGAAGCCGTCTCTCGCAGAAGATCCCGGTCTTCCTTCCACGACTACTCCCATAGATCACGAACAGGCTGAACTTGAAGCTCAAGCTCCTGCCTCGAACTCGACGATGCAGCTGCCAGCACCGAAGGAGGGTCCTTCTTCTTCCTCCGCATCGGCTACAAGACGACCGAGTTCCATTCTGAAGACAGGTGCCTCATCAGGTTCAAGAAGTGCGCCGAACAAGCAAAATGGGAGTCCCAACAATCCAGTTGTACCTCTTCGCAGTTCTCCACTTACGCGGCAAAATGTGAAGAACCTGGATGCTTCTTACGATGCTAAGACCACAGTCGGAGGAGTAGGAGCTTCATCTTCGTCTCCGTCTGCACTCGAAAAGCTGACTGAATTTCATCAGGAACAAAAACGGACACCTGCACCTAGACCTACTATTACTTCTTCAGGAACAAGGGCAAGCCCAAATCCTGTCAAAGGGGTAAGTTTTCTAGTGGAGACGCCGGTAAATGCTTTGGGGCAGCCGCTTACTAGTGAAGAAAGGATCGAACAAAAGATGGACGCATTGATTGCTTCTCAATTTGACCGAAATTCTTCAAAAAAGAAAAAACGCGACAGAGAGGACGTGCTTGCAGACGACGACAAGAATAATGTGGAGGACATCCTTGGCATAACCAAAAAAAAGAAGAAAAAGAAAAAGTCATCGTCTTCTAGTAGAAGTGGGACGAGCAGGAGTACTTCTAGAAGTAGAACTAACGACGAAGATGAAGAACAAGATGAAGATGAAGGAGCTGAGGAAGATGATGTAGTTGATGAAGATGATGGAATAGACGACGATGTAGTAGATGAAGATGATGGACGTGGACAGAGAATGTCGAACGATGAAGAAAGAAAGAAGAAGAGTATCAACATCCTCGATGAATCCTCTTCAAAGTATACAACTTCTCATAATAGGCAAGAAAAGCAATCTCACACCAAGCAGAATGAGGGATCATCGCCGCTCTCTGTATCTGACTTCATCGATGGCAACTCTCCAGTCCCGCCAGACGGGAACAAAAACTTGCTCTATTATTCTGAGTTAGTCTTGAATAGGAGTATAAATCAGGCGATGGGAATGGCGAACGCGAAGGAGCAGGATGAAATGTTCAGTGATCATTTTCTTGTAGACGACGACGAGGACTCCGATTGTCTTCATGGGAGAGAAGCAACTAGTCGAGTAAGATCTCCGAAGGGAAAGAATAACGCAAGAACGGCTGGATCACAAGCAAGTGTAAGTCCCTCCAGAACTACTGCGGCCAACCTCCTTTACAAAATCAATCCTCCATATACAACGACAACATCAACGACAGCAAGATCTTCATCTGGTGCCAGAGCCTCTACTGGCTTTACCAGGAGTCCTTCCAACTATATGGCCAATACCATTACCAACTGCGTGGTACAAGGACCCCGAGGACCAACGACCTCAGCCTCATCAGCCAAGACCAAGTGTGCCACTCCTACATCAACCTCTAGCCCATTGAGAAGACGAAGACCTTCAGAAAATCAGGCTGTGGAACAACAGACAGTATCCAGTCCATTGTTGCGAAGACCACTGTCCTCAGGAAAAAAGCAACGAAATTCATTCCTTGACATCCTGTCTTCTCCTTTGAAAGAAGAAGAGGCAGTAAAGAGGAAATCACCTGTCAGAGGTGGACGGAAACGAACTGTGGGACCGCCGCCTATCATGTGAGGAAAAAGATGATCATGGGGAGGGGTTGATCCTGATTTATCTTTAATAGAACAACAAGTTGAAGTAGTTGAAGGAGTTACAAGTTGATGTTTCGGTTTGGTAGAGAGAAATTCTGAATGAAAGAATAAAAAAAGAGCTTTATTTCAACAATGTACAGAAAAAGTTCGTAGTTTGTTCCGCTTTGTTTTTAGTTATGCTAAATCCTTATGCAGCATCTGCTGAGACCCAACAATACATAGCTCAGATGAAGATGCGCTGTAAAGAAAATACAACTAAAGATATGACTCATTTAGGCCACAGTACTGAATTTCCTAGAAAAAATATCAATATTAGGCAGCCTAATTTAGGCTGGCCACACTACACATCGATCCACATTTTTAGTTCTTGTTCCCGGTTACAGACATCTACATCTAATGACTTCAGGTCCTTGAATCCTTCAGTTCTTGTAATTTGCTTCCTTCTATTCATTTCAATTTCTACTGTTTATGATTAACAGTGACTTAACAAAAACAAAACTAGAGAAATACATTGCTTGGTAATGGTAACATCGTTTGCAGTTGCTGTGATATAAACAAGTAACATTCGCTCTTTTTTTGGGTGATTACGTCCACAGCGTACCTTCACGTGTGCTATCGTCAGGGAAATCTTAGGCAGACTCCCGAGTCGATTCACATCGTCCTCATTCACGTGCTACCATCGTTCTCGCGTGTTGTTGTATGTGTGCTGCTTCAAGTAATATCGGGAGGATCGGTCATAGTACGAATCCAAATTTGCTGCAGGAACAATATTACGGAATTTCTTCCATCCTTGTAGAGACGCGAAATGAGACAAAAAAACAGCGATCATCGGTAAATCGCAAACAGTTTTTAACCTTATACTGCGTCGGCTTCGACATCACGGCGCCGAGAAGGTGCTGCGTGAAAAAACTTTGCTACTAACAATGTCATTCCCGTCCGGCTGACACTCTAAATTACGAAAGCATTCTTGTTTTAGTTTTCTATTTCCTCGTGGTGTCCATTTCCCTTAAAGATAAGTAGGTGCCCTTATATAGTAGTACAACAGGTACAGCTAGTACAGGTTCAGAGATATTGAGCAAGAAGGAGTCGTGGTCTTGTTTTTGATGCGGCACATCAGATTTTGTTGTTTTGGTCCTTAGAAGTAGAAGTTTCTTTTTCATCATGAAGTTTCATGGCCATATTCATCTTGTTGTTTTTCCCCTGTTCGGCCATATTCATCCTGTTGCTTTCATGTACTTAAACTGGTGTTTGTGATGTACGTACTCTAGAAACAAGCTATTTGATCTACGTACTCCAGAACTAGATCATTCGTTCATCTTTCTGTGTTGTTTGCTAACTAGACCCAACATACTAAAGCTTCAATTTTTCTTTACTCCCCCATGATGTTGATGTGCACCATGATAACCATGCATAACTATAATGATGTAGTTACAAGAACCAACATGTCGTCATCGTCCTCTATGTCCTTTTTGTGGCTGATGGGATCACAGTCGTTTTTGTGTTGCTGAAGCTGGGCGTGTCTTGCTCGAGTGGGACAGCCACTACAGCCCTCAGTAGACCAACTTGCTAGAGGACCGAAAAATAAGGAACGAGATTGGGAGAACCACAACCACTATCCGAGCAAGGCACTAGAGGGGAATGCTCCCGTGTGAGACCAGAGAACAACCACATATGCTGTTATTAAGGCTACAAGAAATCCATCTTCACGCGCATCCTGAGACCGTTTATTTTCAAGGGGAAGTAAAAGGTTCTTCTAGGATGCGTTTCAAGATGGATTTCTCTTCGGTCTAAGATAGATACGACCCTTCTTCCTCAGAGGGGTAGCACTGATAAGTAAGTACCTTCGTTCTGAGGAGGTCGTACCTTCGTTCCGAGGAACAGAAGATAAAAGTACGGCGTCTTCGTTCTTCTACAGGTAAAAAGAGAGTACCTACCCCAAGTCTCAGTGGACGATCGAGATGTCCTTCGTCTCTACTCCTCGCACGCTTGCACGGCAACGCTGGAATGCACCCAGACTTGCAGCTGAAGTGCGAGCTTCTGTGGATAAAACGGACATAACTGCCGACGAATACGGACAACTCTTTGGAGATCAGAAGCATTTTCAGAATGTTGTATGGATGATGTTTTTTCCATCATAATTGAGACCATTGAGACCCTCTTCTAAGCTGGTGCCCTTGTTTTTTCCTTAAAACTCGATACCTGAAGAACGAGTGCTGTCTTGATTCTCTGGCTAGATGGAAAAAGCGCCACTCTTCATAGGCAGAATATCTGGAGTTTGAGCCAGACATCTATCGAAAACGATTTCGCATCCCCTGTAAGGATTTCTTCCGGGACCTGCTGAACCCTTTCTACCTTGTCTTATGATTCATCTATGTCCATGATGGTCTTAGATTTGGCAGGAGTGAGTGCTGAGACTTACCCCAGGACTACTGCTAGCAACGCTGATTAATATGACAAACTTACTCCTGCCTAGACGCAGTTATAGGCGTACTAGTAGACGCTCTGCTGGCTCTCTCACCGTCATTACGCGCTAACGCTAAGAAAAACGCATGGCTAAGCCTATCATGACAGGCATCACCTTATCAGATTTATATTTGAAAAAGCGTTTTTTTCTGGTCACCTTAAGATGAATAGAAAAAAACTTTTCCTTGTTCTGTTCCTCTAATTTGCAACCGCAGGTACCCGCTTCGATTCCCGGTCTTGTTTTTGAAGCTGCACCAAAGCGATTTTTTCAAGTACTTTCTGGCGATTTTTACCCTAATCAGCCTACCACTCGACACAACTTGGACACTACTGGAAAAGGCTTGGTGGGAAGGGAGAGTGGCGACGGTACTTTTCGTAAATTAATAAGTAGGTAGTACGTAGTACTACAAGAACTGGTTATTTACATTCATAATAAGTGGAAGTCCTCCTGAACTACAAGTGGTCCTACTTGGGTATGGTGATGGTCCTAATATTGTGGAAGAGAACCGGCGAACCAATCATACCTCTACGGACGATGATAGCGCCGGCGCTTAATTAGTTTATTTACGAGATAGGAGGACACTTGATGATAACTACCCTTTTCTCTTTTCTATCTTCCTTCTTTTTTCTAGTATCATAGAAATGCTGTGGTCAGACCACGTCTCTACGGTCATCATGAACGATGGTAACAGGGACAGTTGCATGCATCTAGTTACAGTTAGGTCTCTAAGAAATAATTTATCCGTATACAACCTCTAAGAAATAATTTGGATTGTCTTTAAGTTGCAGTTGCACTTCTTTGGCCTTATCCTCTTGTACAGTTCCTCCCAGAGATCCTGGACGAGATCGCGGCAGTGGGGCCACCGCATGTGAAGACTGATATAGAAGAAGGCATCGCACTGGAGACGTCAGTTAAGATTAAGCATACTTAACTAAGTAATCTAAATCTAAAGTAGAATGAAGTACTAGTACTACAAGTTGGCCCTTTGACGAGTAGGGTCCCGTTCTAGGCCACTTCTTTCACATAATTGTACGTGGTATTAGAGAAGGCTCTAACCGGATCGATTGGTGGCACCTTTATCGACCAGGTGTCACAGAAATCGCTTGGGAGCCCTTGATATGGCTGTTTTTGAAGCAGTTTTGCGCAATTTACTCTGTGCACTGGCTCTGTAAATTCAGTCTGGTCTATCCCGGACAAGGAGATGACGAAACCACGGATGAGGATGATGATGATGATGAGCAAGTTAAGTTTGTCACTAGTATCCCATGTGGTTGTGGAGGATGTGGATGTCCTTTTGTGTGTGTTTTTTTTCTAGTTAGGAAGGGGGGCTCCACAAGCAATATTCAATGTGGAGTATGCTGAGTAGAGTCCCCTTGATTTCAATCTGAGACTAATGGGGTATGCTGAGTAGAGTCTCCTTGATTTCAATCTGAAACTATTAATAGGGAAGGCAGGACATCGGCAACGGCATCTCTTCACTCAACCAGGGATAGTGAAAAACTAGCGCTAAGCAAGGCCAACGTGAGGCGTTTTTTCGGGACTACAACTATTCTACCTCTTACAACCGCAACTTCAAAAGTACAAGCAGAGGTAGAGGTACATCTTCAAGAGAAAGGGGAAGAGGTAGCAACAATTAAGGCTCGGCGTAATTCATCTTAAGGAGCATCTTACTTTGGTCCGTTTTTTCAGGGTAAAACATGTCAAGAAAGTAGATCCTCTTGAAGATGAGTATAAGCAAGGTCTAAAACTACAGTCTTCAACGTTTACGATCATCTTCCGAGCAGTCTGAAAGCCGAGTCCCTGAAGCAGAAGATGTAGAACTCCAAGAAAGAAGGACAACAGTTGAAAACGCGCAGATTTACTTTTATCGTGAGACTCCGGAAGATCAGGGTGTTGACTATGATAATGATGAAGATGATAGGCAGAATCTACGTCCTCCCACGCGACCACGAACGACCTCCAATGAACAGATCGGCGGTAGCGAGAGTAGCAGCTCACGTCGGCAATCACAGACAGTCCCATTGCTGGCGTCGGTGGAGAGCATGGTTGTCTCATCAAGATCCAGATCTTCGCGGTCAAGTGAGCAAAACGACGCTGTAGTTCAGAGTAATGAAACCTTTGCTGGTCCTGATGATGCTGAAGTAGTAGATGACCCTGCACCTTTACCTGGACAGCCAGTTGGAGAGCCTGCTCCACCAGAGCCAAGTACACAGCCAAATGCTCACACCAGAACTCAAGCTCAAGGTCAGCGTGGTCGCTCAGTCGCTTCTCCCTTCGGGCTTATAGGCCTGCTCTTTGGCGTACCTGACCGCCACAGGGAAATAGTTAAGGATGAGAAGCTACAGTTACAGACACAGACTAGGATATTACAGTTGCAGACTAGGATACTCCATGTTCTGCGATAACACGTTCTAGGAGATCGATATGCACGATCGTAAAAAAATCCAACTAACCTTGATAGCCTTACAACAACCATTTCCCTCCCCGTCATCTAAGAAATAAGGATTTGCAAACCACGGGGAACTCAACGTCTTCGAGCGTATCCAGCGTAGTCGATGGGCGAGAAGAGTGGCCCTGTTCCTAGGCATCGGCGACCCTATGGTAATCGTGCCAGAACTCTTCCTTTTTTGGCTCTTGGGTCTAGCTTATCTCTACACTATGACAGCATTTTGCGTGTACCGAATGGCGGCGCTTCACTGGACAGTAGGAGTGCTGCGGATTTTGATCTTATGAAGGACTGTATCTGTAGACATATTTATCTGTTCTATAATGTGGTGCTGCGTGCTGTACTCCTTCGTTATAATTTTCTTAGCAACACTAACATCCTACAACTACTTCTAGATGACTTCTTATACTTGTTGAGTTCTTGAATAAGTAACTTGATATTCTCCTACAATCTGATATTCTCTTCCTTCTCCTCCACCCTTTGGCAAGAACTTCTAAATTCCTATCTTCTTTCTGCCTATCACTGGTGGCTCACGCGCGTGCTCTTTATTGCGATGTTTCTACGTGGTGCTGTTCCCAGGCGTGATGGCGTTGCCCCGAAAGTGGTTCTGGTTCTTTCGATATTGTCTTGGTTTACAGAGTGCCAGTTCCTGAGAACGATTTTGGTTATCGATTTCCGAGATCGAAACATGGTCCTGCCTGCACTACTGTTCTATCCGTGGCTGTTGTTATGAGCAGGAGCAGATGACTTGTTGATTTCATTCTCAAAACAAGTTGTTTTGAGAATGAAATCATGTTTGCATATCCACCATATTACTTGATTTGTCACGTGGACCACGTGACGGGTTCGCAAATGAAGGAATGAGTGAATTTATCTTCATGCACATCATTGGATGTTGTATGGAGGACCCTAGGTAGAAGATGGTTGGCCCGAACGTCATTATGTTAACCATCGTAATGTCGTCGTTTCATGATCACTTCTTGTCGACATCGAGAAGATCATCGTATTTGAACGATTAGACGAGGATATACTTATTAGGCCATATTAGAAACAATGACTTCTATTTAAGTAAACAATGACTTCCACTTCTTATTAGAAAAAACAACCACTTCTAACATTTGCCTTCATCGGATGCGGGTACAATGCTTTACTCCTCCTTGCCTGCTATTTGTCTTTGCGACGGCGAAACTATAGGCAGGAAGAAGACATCACGACAGCTGGCGCGATGACACTAGGAAGACGGTCAGAGAACTTGACGACAGCTGGCGCGATGACACTAGGAAGACGATCTTCGCATCAACATGAGGATGACATGTATCAATACAATGGGAACGGGGATTATGAAACGAAAAAGTGAGCTCACACTCAAGAAATTGGCTAGGATTTAAGTAGGAAAATAGCCACTTTTTTGAGTGTGAGTGCACTTTTTTCTTTCATAGGGATGACGTGTTACCTCGACGTACATCTTCACGAGGATCATCATCTTCCTTCAGAACGCCAGGTAGAACCTCTAGACAAGAAGAGGTTGGAAAAATCGGTTACGACCGGAGGAGATCCTCGAGAACATCAAGGTTTCCAAGAAACACGGCAAAGCTACAGCTTCCACCTGGTGCTACTGTTGGTCAGACACGTCTTGAGCTTACTTTTCGGCGAAAGTATTTCCCCACTCTACTAGCGCAGCTCTCGGTCGTCTCCATCGGAGTACTAGCTGGAATGACGCTTTTGCTGATGTACTCCAAGATGTATAGAGTAGCTGCGGACCCTTCAGCACCCAGTTTTGTTAAGCCCTCACTATTAATCCAGCTTTTGGTTCATCTTTATCTGTAATTTTTTTTAAGTATTTCCTCAATAGAGGAAATACAGATCTTAGAAAGTCCTAGGTTCACCTTATTTTTATTTAAGTATCTCCTCAAAACACGTACTTAAGTAGGAAAATGGACAATACAGATGTGGCACAAGATGGATAAGCATAGTTGTCGTGAATTCTAATTTTGGTTTCGGGCAGGGTTACGAAATTGGCTTAAGCTTCTGTCTCAGGGGAACTCTAGCTGTCTTTCTGATAGTAATTTCAGCGCGAGTGGAGTCTATTTCTGGGTTAGGCGATGACAATATCTTCAGAGGAGGTGCGGAAGATAAGAAGCAGGTTGCGGAAGGTCGAAATGTTATGAACGATGATGCACAACGACAAGCACATGCATTTGCTGAAGCGTTTTTGTGGGGGCATTTGATTGAATCAATAGCTCTACTACCTCTGACCGTGTCTCTCCATCGTTGTAATATATTGTAGCTTTTTTTCGTACATAGGATCAATTCAATCTGTTCAATGAAGCTACTACTACTGGTGGCTCAGCAAGGGTACACTACTACTACTACTAGTACTAAGCTTGTTGACTTCCTTCAAGTTCAAATGTAGTTACCACAAGAAGAGGCACTTCTTTGTCCTCCACCTCGCAGCTCTAATTCGAATGAAGAACATTTGGATTACCTATGGAGTGGCACTGATTCCATTATCACACTACCAGCTGTGCCGAGGCCACGTCCTGAAAGACCACGTTCTGAGGGAGAAGCAGCTGCATCGGAACCACAGCAAGGGAACGAAATAGAAAAGCAGGAGTCCACCTCACAACAGGGAGACCACCTCGTACATCTTCGCGGACAACAATCCGAGCAAGCATCAGCTAGACGACGGAAATTTGAAGCTGCGAGAATGAAGGCTGGAGAGGAAAGAAGACAAAGAATCGGCGAAAAGTTCGAAAGCCTGCGAGACGGCCCACGACGGGAGCTTAACTTCGTGGACACAGAAGAAGATGACCAAGACGAGGAAGAGGAATCTCCCAACGACGAAGACGGACTTTCTAGTGGTTCTGAAGACTCACGGAACGTCGTGATGCGTGGTGCTACTTCCCCTTCTCTTGAACCGGATATGGTTCTCGCGGTCGTAATATTCGTCCTTACCTTTTTGTTACGGCTTAACGAGCGGAGTACTCCTCTGCACAGATGCAGTCAGTTTCTTTCTTTGAAGTGAAATAGTTTCTTGAATTCTAAGGCCAATGTGATTGTTACGGCTTGTCCTATATTCACATTCACCCGGTAGTGAGCTGGTTCAGCAGAATATCAACAAATTTATCGTGTTTTGTCTTACACAGTAGAGGTCCTGCTCTAATATCAAGTCGATTTTTCTTTGAGCTGCTACCTGCCTTGCTCAGTGGACCGACGGATGCGGGAATGCTTATCCTGAAGCATGTGATTTCTCTGTTAAGGCGATGGATTCTTCTCTTTCCAGGCAACAGGTCAAACTGTGGCCGGCGAGCCGCAACTCCTATCCTATTGCTAATTAGACAATCTTCTACACCCCAAGATTGGGTACACTACTACTACTACTACTACTACTACTACTACTACTACTATCTTCCTTCTAACGTTTGCCCTCTATGTGGGCGTCTTTCTCTTCACAGTTCGAGTTTTAGATCGACCGGGACCGAAGCAGCGACAGCCGGTTATCTGGTATCTTCTTGCGCTCGCCTTTTTCGCCATCCTCTTTTCAGACAGTTTCCGCCGAAACGCATGCGTCGAAGTGGAATCTGCATTGGCCGTTTTAGACAGTGCCAATAATTTCTTAGACAAAAGCACTAATGGTGGTGGCAGGCCAGGTATCCCAGGTCCTACCCAACAACAACAGCAACAACCACAAGGCGGGAACGCTGGTGGAGGAAGTGAAGAACAGCCAGCGAGTAATGGAGGAGATGAAGCTTCATCGCCTGCCCAATCCCAACCGCAAGAAGGCACATCTCCCGTAGTATCCAGTGGATTGGACAATCCTTTTCTGGTGGCAGCCACAATGGCGACACAGCAAAAAGGGGGTCAAGAAAAAACAAATCCATTTCAGGTGGACATATTTCAACGTGGAGCAAGAGCGAGAGGAAGAGTGCTTCTAGGTCGTGAAAGCAGTACAATAGCACTAACGGCGCAACAACTACCACGAAGTGGAGGAGAAGATCCGCTACGACAAGGACAACAGAACCAGCAGGTCGTGGAGGGTCAGGTAGAGGCACAGGAGGGCGAGCCACGACTTCGAGCACAGGATTCGCAAATTATTGATTCCTTGTCCCCAAGAACTACTTCATCAAAGCAAGGCCCTCCTCAAGGGACTACACTAGAACAAGGCGGCTTAGGCTATGAGTCTAGACACAGAGGACTTCAAGCGGAACTATTCCCACTGAATACAACTTCATCTAGAGGACACAGAGGACTTCAAGTAGGAGGAGGTGGTGGCCCTAGTAGTCCTAATCAGCCTCCGCAAGGACCACAGGGTCCTGCTGCGCAACCACCAGGTGCTCCAGGTGCTCAACCAGCTGAAGGAGGTGCATCTCCAGGTTCTCAACCACCAGGTGCTCCAGGTGCTCAACCAGCTGAAGGAGGTGGTGCTCCAGGTGCCCTGCAACCACCAGGTGCTCAACCAGCTGAAGGAGGTGCATCTCCAGGTGCTCAACCACCAGGTGCTCAACCAGCTGAAGGAGGTGGAGCTCCAGGTGCTCAACCACCAGGTGCTCAACCACCAGGTTCTCAACCAGCTGAGGGAGGTGCATCTCCAGGTGCTCAGCAACCACCAGCAACTGTTCGTATTAAGGCTCGATTCGCTTTGGCATGAGATGTTGAAGATGATGTCTTATTTACGATGTCTTATTATATACACAATGAGCGAGTAGATGGTCGTAGGTGCAATCCGAATCGACAGTAACATCATCAGATGGTTTGTGGTTGATAATGAACTACAGAAGATGATATCTTGGAGTCTATTTTCAGAGCAATTCATTTCCGTGTCCATTGTTAAACGACCTCGTCTAATAATCCGGTTCTTGATGAAGTGCCACCTCTGGTATCCATAGGCGGGAGGCGACCTCTCTACGTTGCGCGGTTCGTCCGGTGTTGTGATTATCCATTATGGCTACGAAGAAGCAACAAGATCAAGAAACTTGAGTCCTTTGTTAAGTACTTAGAGGAAAGGACTCCATTTGTTCCAGTCCACTAATTTTTCTAGTTCTAAATTAGTTCTACTGTTAGTAATTGTTCTACAGCTACCAGGAGCTGCGCTTCCATACTCGTTCTGGGAAAATAAGAGCTGTCATGGTTGTTCTTGAGTTGCCATTGCGTATACCAGAGTTGTAACTAATTATTCGCCCTTCACTGACTCTCCCAAAAATATTAATATTTCCATCATCCGGCTCAAACAAGATGACTTCTATCTGAAATAAACTACTTTAAGTTGAATTACAACAGTAGCCCTCTTCAAATACTTTTACTTACATTTATCTCCAGAAGAACAAGTTCATGCTCTAAAACGCGGCCTCCATTTTGTGCCGAATTTTTTTCCACCTGCCGCTCAAGCAGTATGTGAAGGATGGGGGCAGAGGACACAACAAACATCACAAGCTCTGGCGAAACGGCTTATGGGATATCAAGACGTTGCGGAGTTACATACAAGGAAGAAACAAGTTGCTGCAGCTTTTGTTATGGTGAAGGTAGTAGATTCTCAGTAGGGAAGAGCCAAGTTCTTGAAGCTTTTGTGGGCTCATATTCTTGTTACTTATACTTGTTAGGTGGACCTCAACAATGTCTACGTTCTTCATGATATCATTCATCACTTCTGAAGATGTAGTGACTTCGTTGGCGTCTCATACACTGGTTTCTCCCGCGTCCGCCAATAGCATTACTTACGTACACAATAAATGAAGGAAGATAAACACGCTTACACGATCTTAGGCAGCTCGCCGAATAGATTCAAATCATCAAACACGCTTACAACTGACGACAGAAAATCCTAGGAGGTGGCAATCATCCGTGTCCCATTCTAATGAGGCGTCAAAGGTTAGGGAAGCTGAAGCAGCCGACGCTGATTCTTATGGCTTTGACAGTGAACGTTTCGACGCATTTTTTACGCAGATTGAGGTCCGATGAGTCCTTTACAGTGATGAACGTCAATATTCTTAGACTGAAGATTCTGTTTGACGATATCATAGCAAAGTGCTACTAGTTCTGAAAACTACTTCTAGAACAATCCAAGGAATATTGAGCTCGATCTTCGACGTAGTTGTCTGTGAATGTGAGTTGGATCTTCATCTTCACCCACTTCTAAAGTACCATCATCGCGCAATATCAAGATCAAGTAAGGGAGTTGATGGAAGCAGGGATCACTCCGGAGCTGCAGGACTTACTACAAGGAGGCGATATCGCTCCGGGACCTCGGTTCTTGGAACTTTTTCTCTTCCTGATCGCCTTTCTGTTGGTCTCGAAGAAACTTTTGCCTGACAAGAGGAGGTAAGAAGTAGAATATCTAGATATATTTAAATGAATGTTTCTATTTCCCATTCCTGGACGAATTAATATAGTACACTGAACATCACATCACGTCACCTCTGTCCCTACAGAAACTAGTAGATTGATGTCGCGGATACTGGATACAACACTGGACCTGGCCGATAGGCAAATTCAAAAATGACCCAACACTGATTTTACTAGATGCGCTTTCACAAAACTAAACTGGCCATCAACCTAGATGGCACCAGCATTTTTCCAGCAAAAGACAACTACCGGACATGAATGAACATGAAGTGTGACTCCTCTTCGTGTGTGAAGCCTTTGATGGTGAACGTTTCGAAGTTCCGTGTGTTGTGATCTCATCATGTTTCGTCGTCTTGTCCTTCGCGCTTGGTCGGAAATGGAGAGAGAGAGAGGCATCAGGGAAAGCGCTTCTCAGAAGTAAGAAAATTGCAAAGAAGATAGAGGTCGGAAGGTATCTTGAAAAAGGAAATGAATTTGCTTGTTGTACAAAAGGCTGATGAGGAACTACCGAGGACTAGAAAAAGGAGTCCTCTCGTCGGTTGCCATGTCGATGTAGTTGTAGATTTATTTGAAGCGGAATAACCTTGTTCGTCGATAATTTCGTCTCATTACGATGGAATGACTCATGGGAACTTACACGCAAAGAAAGTACAACATGTACACGCCCGAACACGATCAAGAATTTCACAACGAGGATTAGGGAAACCGCACGTCACTGCCTCCCTACCGTTCTAAGTGAAATAAGAAAAAAATGGCCTTTCCTCGCTTCCACGGAGAGCGGGACGTGGGACCTGAGGTTCAGCAGATGATTTACCCCTATTCTCTCCAGCAAAAGGATCGCAGCAAGACGATACTTCGTCGAACGGCACCGATCAAGCACCACCTGAGATCCCAGGTCCGAAATGCAGATCGGTTATCGACATATGTTATGGCGTAGGTTGTGTAGAAGAAGCCTGTCTCGTAGGCGTCGAAAATGACGGATAATACATAGGAAGAATGTAGGTGTCGAAAATGACGTATAATACATAGGAAGAACTTCTTGTATCTTGTTGTGTAATGATGATCCTGTCGTGTTGATGATACTCTCTACAACTAAGACTAGTGGAGGAGAAGTGGTCCTGTGGCATCATTCTAATTCAAACCATGACTTTGGGAGATCAGACGACAACATGGGATGGTCATCAGCGCGATCGGTATCGGCAAGGACGGAGCTGGAGCGAGCAGAGGTAAAAGAATTTAGCAGTTTTTTGATCAGCATATCCATCGATATCGGTTATTAACAAGAGCTCTCCCACCGCTATTCTGTTTCTGCCTGATTCATCGACGTTTTGATGAAATATGACTCGCATGGTCCTCACGGTTCCCAATAAATACACCTACACCAGGCCATCCTCCCAACGACAGCAGCTTTTAGTGCAAGAAGAACTGACCCAGAACTGAGAAATTTCGTTGCGAAGAAGAAGAGAGAAGACACGAAAGCAGGGAAGAGGCACTATTTCCAGAGTGGTGGAACAAAAACGCTAAACGAGATGCAAAGACTGCAGGAAACGGGTACTTACAACTTCTACTGGAAAAAGTAGATCGTGATGGTCAGCTTATTTCTGTTTATGATGTCCATGTGCGTTCCCACATCATTAGATAGTCGACATTCTTGATACGGTATTCGACTTCTTCAAGACCAACTAGTCCCGCGCACACAGGTCGCGGTTTCCATATTAATCCAAGCGGTTGGGCTGGAACGCAATTTGCGCCTGCAAAGTTTCCTATGGAATTTCGAGGTGGCACCGACAGGCAGATCAACATAATTCAGAAGATTCAGACGCTGAATCTACGAGAGCCAGATTTTTGGCATAGGATCACGTGATGGTAGTGCGAGTAATGAGCGAAGGGGGTGTTGGTCGTAATTAGAAGCATCCGAGGAGGAGGAGAATACTGTACTTGCGGAATGGAGAACCGAAGAAAAATAAAAAAAGTCAGACCCATACGGTCTAACTTCTGAAGCATCCAGAATCTTTTGTGCTGTTGCATGTTGGCGCTGAGAGAAGCGATCCGCATTGATTCCATGCTCTTGAGCCAAACACTATGTAGTTACTAACATAAAAATGAACAAGCGAGCTACTCTTACTGTCACTAGGAGAAATATGTGAACAAGGGGGGGGGGTGAACGTGAACCGTGCACACGCGATTGTGCCCTGTTATTCCAAGTCTATTCATGCATAGGGTCCCTTATTCAATTCCATTGTCACAAGAACTGAAAATAAAGAGGATTATGGTCATCGTCTTGTTTTTCACCTTCTTATTCCTATAGTCATTTCGAATTGAGTCATTTATATTGCAGTAGCAGTTGCATCTTCTCGCGGGCAACGAACAGGTACTAGAAAGACGATTTCATGGAGACGGTGTGAACTTTTTTTGAGAGCAAGACAAGAACTCCCTAGCATGGGATAAAGAAGACAAATCTGTTTTGTGAATGTTGCTGGTACTAGCGTAAAGGCGCACTGGTGCATCGGAAAGAAATAAGGTAAAAAACCCATCACCTGTAGGGTCTTGAAATGATCGATCCGAGGCTGTTCAATTATATTATATCCTTTCTTCGCCACATGTTCCAACGATATGATCCCTAAAGTTCCCCATTGCTGTAGTGATCCCTAACCAAGAGACTAATATGATCACAAAGAAACAGAAAGTGGATAGCTGCAGATCCTGATCACGAGAAAAGTAGGATCCTGATCGCCATGAGGAGGTACTGGGAAAAAGAGGAATGAAAGGAATTCAAATAAAGAGGCGACTTTTTTTGGATTTTTCTTTGCCAACCAAAAAGAAGCGACGTCTGCTCTGCGTAACTAAAGGATACGATGAAGGGAAGGAGCCGTGGCCGAGTCATTTACAGCACTGCCTAACTGGAGAGGGTTTTGTTTCGCGAAATACTGAGCTAGCGCTGATAGTTTACGTGGAAGAAGGACACAATGCGAATCACTCTGCATTTTTGACGACGACGAAAAGGCATGTGCAAGTTACTTAGATTTATGGGGTGAAGCGGAGCGGTGATTTTTTACGGTAACCCGGTCAGCGACAGAATTGGTGAGTGGAGCACTTCCGTTGAGCAGAGAAGTTGGATATACGTGGGAAAGCGAGGAAATTCTACAAGTATGATTTGATTGTGGCTGATTAAGCATCATATGCGTGGGAATGGACTCAGAGAGCTGTTTTGTACTTCTTACATGTGGGTAGTGGCCGCAGACGCCGATTATCAGATGAGGGGTTCTGGGATTTCCGCGCAACTCTAAGCCTCCGACCATCTCCACGCTCGACTTGTTGTTTTGTTGGACCCTCTCCGTATGCCCTGGCCTGACTGCGATGATTTAGAGTTGGATTTAGATTTTCTTGGACAAGCCACTTGAAAGATGGTCGTAGGATACTGTCTTAAGGGATTTAGATTTGCGGTGGCCGTCGCGGCTGCCTTCGCCGAAAATTTAGATCATTCCCTGTGTTGCGTTTGTGTAGCGCTGAAACAAAGGAGGAGGTATTGTGGTGGACCTTGTAAAGGAAGGCACCCGGAAAGAGGGAGACCCTTTTAGGATGCAGACAGAAAGTGTCGACAGAATATTCGGGCATCTAAATCTAAAAGGGGGACGTTCTGAGTTCCGTCTGACGGTGATACCCTGTTCGTTTCGAAGTATTTCAATCAGCTGGAACTGATCCTTTGAACGACATGCCATTGATTTAAATCAAGGATCTCAAGAACACTTAGCGGAACAGAAAAGTGGGTCCATTTATTTCTCCGTGAATTTTCTAAATTTTCTAAATCGAAGGAACGGGATCGATTTAGATTTGTCTGGATCTTCCTGTGGGGATCAAATGATCACTGGGCGACAACGAAGGGACCTCACCGCCTGTCCGATCCACCAATGAAAGCTCCCATAGATCCAGAAGTGACATCCTACAGGGCTCATAAAAATCCAAAAGCCGGCATCTTTGGATAACTTGCTGGGATCTTTAGATTTTTTTGGTTCCCGTACTTTTTTTTCTAGTCTGAAATTTAGATTTTCGTCCAGCTGAGGACAATCGACGAGATATCCTGGGCATTATTTCTAACAGAATCTCAGCTTGATATTGATCGCACACTATTGCTATTCCGCTCGCCCCTTGTACCTAAACATTTTTCTCCACCGACTTGCCTCCGCTCCATTCCCAGGGACTAGCTCTTTCCAAAGAGTGTAATCTTATACTTGGATCAAGTGTAACGAAAAAAGCTTAAGCTACTACATTTCAGTTTTCTCCCCTCTGAAGAACTTCCAAGATGCCGAAGTACCACCAAGATGACTGCCACAGGCAGATGTCGCAAATCGATACTGTCCGTAACGTTGCCATGTTGGGGTCCATGGGTCACGGCAAGTCTTGTATCATGGACAACTTGGGTGCCATGACCGGTTACCTCGCGGAGGCCAAGATCGGAGATCAACTCTTTTCTCTGTACATTTTTTAGATTTAGATTTTTGGTCCGGGACCACCTGGACCAGCATAGCTTTAGACAATCAGATTCTGCGACAGCCGCGAGACTATGTTGTCTTTAGACTAGACTATCTGGACGGGGTCAACTGGGCTCGCGCGAGTTTTCTACAAGTGACTCGCTCTTGTAGTCGAAACGGGTTGGAAAGAATTTAGATTTTTTAGATTTTCATTCTTGGAATTGCATTTTTACATGAAGGACACGTGGTGGTTGCTTCTCACCCTAAAATTCCCCAATAAAATTTAGCAAATCCGCACGCTTTTTCATACCACGGCCGCTGGAAGTCACCCAAGAAGCACCGATATAATCTCAATCCTAATCTAACAAAAAAGGTACCGTGCGGACGAGAAGGAGAAGAAGTCGAACTACAAGACCAACCCGTGCCATATGATGATCGAGACCAAATCTTCCGAAATCAAGGGCGAGCCGGGAAAGCAAGAGCTCGGTGAACAGAAGGAAAAGTCCAAATTCATGTTCTGCATGTTGGATACTCCAGGTCACATCGATTACTCCCCAGAGGTCGCTGCTGCGCTTCGTATGGCCGATTCCACCTTGTGCACGGTCTCTGTTACTGACGGCGTCGGTGTCATGATGGAATACATGGTCTTGGACTCGTTGAAAGGTACTCTTTCAGGATCCTCTTAATGTTGGAATACACGATCCTGTACTGGCTGAAAGGTATACTGTGGGATTTAGGTTGATAGACATAGGCACCCTCTTTCCGTTAACGATACTCTACTTTCCAAAAAAGCACCTACCAGGTATCCGCACATCAAACTCAAAGAGATTCCCATATAGACGTCAACAACAAACCTTGCTTACAACCTTGCACTTCGTTCACAACCTTGTTCACAACCAAAACAACCTCACCACAGAGCGCTGCAAGCCGACTTTGTTCGTGAACAAGCTCGATATCTCCATCATGGTTCTCCAGCAAGATCCGGAAGATTTGTACCGTGATCTCGCGAAGGTCGTCGAATCCATGAACGTCGCTCTTGTCGACGCTGAGAAGATGGGCATGAAGGGATTCGGACTCGACCCGACTCTCGGTATCAGCAATTTCTTTGGATTTAGAGTTTCCGTTGCTTCTAATCGAGGACAATTGTAGATGTAGCTGCTACCGAAAATGAGTTCCTGATGAAGAAATCGCGTCCCTACTTGAGAGACGCAAGCTCTCTCCACTCACTACGGCGTTCGTTTACCAATGATCTTGTCCTGTATGCATGAAGGCGAATATGCCTGTTGTTCTCCTCCGAGCACCATCTACACCACCACTCCAAATAGGAAACGTCGTCTTTGGATCCGCCTACTACGGATGGGCTTTTTCTCTCCGTCAGTTCGCTGCCATGTACGCCAAGAAGATGCCGGGTATGACTGAGGAGAAGATGATGAAGCGATTGTGGGGCGATCAGTTCTACAACCCGGCCAAGAAGACCTGGACTACCGTCGAAGTTGATGGAAGCGTTCGCGGGTATTGACTTTTTCCGTTGTTGTTCCTTTTGTTCTGTGCTCCTCAATTCAGGAGGGGAAGATCGTAGTAGGTTTATTGATGTTAATGCACACCGAACGACTTCCAGTTTCTCGTTCAACAAGTAGCTCCCTCCGATCCCACTGTTTGTTTCTTCACTCCCACCTTTCCCGAACTGGCAATCAGCATTCACGGTTCTTCGCGTGTTTCCAATGGGGCCTTTTTGTTGGAAGTAGGATAGCATAGAACATCTTCCCGTTTGTTTCTTCACTCTCATCTTCTCTTCCAAAGGACCCTCCCGAACTGCCCCACCTCAGTTTCTGCAAGTTCATCTTGGACCCGATTATGCAGCTCCACAAGCTCATCATGGCCGAAGATCCTAAGTGGGAAGATCTCGCCACCAAGCTGGGCGTCTCCCTGAAGGCTGACGATAAGAAGCTCAAGGGAAAGCAGCTCGTGAAACGTGTCATGAACTTGTGGATGCCGGCAGCCGATGCCGTCGCTGAGATGATCGCTACTCACTGCCCGTCCCCGAACACGTGCCAGAAGTACAAGATCGAACACATCTACAAGGGAGAAATGGACTCCGACATTGCGAAGAGCATGGTATATCTAGGCCGATGTCGTGCTCAAGAATTTGGACTTTATTATTGGTTCTTTTTGTGAATCCCTCTCTATCTGTACCACTATTTCAGCGTAGATTTTTAATTGCAAGTTCAACGAATTCAGCATCCTTCAGGGATTTTTTACCACCACCCCGACTAATGTGAACATCGACCCCTAGGTTGCGTGCGACCCAGCTGGTCCGTTGATGATGCACTTGGTGAAGATGAACCCCACTGGTTCTGCCGGTCGTTTCTACGCTGTCGGTCGTGTCTTCTCCGGTACCGCCGCTACCGACAAGTACCACGTCCGCGCTCCAGATTTCGACCCAGAAGACCCGGAAACTACCGCTTTCTCCCAGGAGGGCCGTTGCCAGAACGTGATGTTGAACTTGGGCAAGGACATGGTGCCAATCTCCAACTGCCCGGCTGGAAATATTGTGTCTTTGGGTGGTATAGATCAGTTCATGATGAAGTCCGCCACTGTCACCTCCGACAAGAAGGCGTACAACTTCAAGAGCTTGTCCTTCAACGTGTCCTGCGTCTACCGTATTGCTATCCGTCCGGCTGATAACAAGCAGCTCCCGAAATTGGTCGAGGGTTTGAAGCGTTTGCAAAAAGCAGATATCATCGTCCAGTGCGTGTCCGAGCCGACCGGAGATCACATCGTCAGTGGGTACTGCTCAGTTATCCCTTATTTGTTTACTTATCTTAAGATTGACTTTATTGACAACAACATATACTTATATCCATTGACACGGCTGTAGTATCTGAAGATTTGCAACGCTGACCACTCCTTCTTTTATTCTTGTCTCCACACGAGGTTTCGATCATCTTGAATAAACTTCCAGCCTCCTCCAACGCAATGCCTTTAACATCTCTCACATCCATCACCGTTCAAATGACACAGTTGCGGTGAAGAGCACTTGAAGCTCGTCCTGAAGGACTTGAAGGAAGACCACGCTGGTGTGGACTTTACTCGCGGTGTGCCAACTGTGTCCTATAAGGAGACTGTCACCAGTGAGTGCGCCAAACCAGCTCTCTCCAAGTCACCGAACAAGCACAACCGTCTCTACGTTATTGCGTGCCCGTTGGGTGATGAAGTGTCGGATGCTATCGAGTCCTACCAGATCAACATGCAGCAAGACGTCAAGAAGCGAGCACGTATAATGGAAATTTTTCTAATAGCTTTAGTCTCTCACGAGCTCAATTTTCTTCGTGGTCCATCACTTCAAGCTGTTGGTGATCGTAGTAGATTTTGCATATCAAAAATACGACGATCACTCGATGTGTAGTAGCTGACACCTGGATCCGGATTGTCGTCGGAAAGCAATACTACCTGGTCGACATGATTACAACCTTTTAAGGCTTAATCTTTTCCGAGACAAAAGCCAATGCGGACAAAAAAACTGAGACATACGTATGATCGACCCCTGTGTCAAAGACATAACAACCAGTAGGTGCTCTTCTCGACGACAGATCCAGAAGATCCTTGTATTCGTATGAGAATGACCGGTCTCGCTTCCTTTCCACGTAGTTCTCACGTAGGTCCAAATCTTTTCACCTTAGAATAAATGTCATCGACAATGATCCACAACCACACCACCTACCCACTTCAGGTATCCTCATTGACGAGTATGGTTGGGAGAAGACTGACTGCCTCAAGATCTGGGGCTTCGGACCTAATGATATCGATGTTGGTGGTGCGAACGTGCTTGTCGATCAGACTAAGGGTATCCAGTACTTGAACGAGATCAAGGAGTCCGTGAACTCCGGTCTCCAGTGGGCTGCTCGTCAGGGCCCTCTTGCCGAGGAGAACATGCGTGGTGTGCGATTCAACTTGATGGATGTCAAGCTCCACGCCGATAGTATCCATCGTGGTATGGGTCAGTTGCAGCCGACCGCTCGTCGTGTCTTCTTCGGAGCTGTCTTGACCTCCGACGCTCGATTCATGGAACCGATCTTCAAGTGCGTCGTCAACTGCCCAGAAGATGTCCTGCCAGGTGTGCAACAGGCTATCATGGCGAAGCGAGGTATTCTTGACTTTTCTACTTGCTTTTTTATTTGCCTCCATGGCCGTTTAGAGGCAGGAGAAAAACTGCATTTCTTCGAGACTTCTCCAAAGCCATTTAAACCGCACTACAGGTGAAACCCAGCATTCCGACACTAACAACGGAAAGTCTTCTGTTGTCGCTTTCCTGCCCATCGCTGAAACCCTTGGTGACGAACCGTTCTCCAAGGTCCTGCAGACCAAGACTAGTGGTAAGGCTTTGGCCACATACCAGTTCGATCACTGGCAGTTGATCCAGACCGATCCGCTTGAGAAGGGTTCCAAGGCGGAACAAATCATGCTTGACATCCGTGACCGTAAGGGTCTCAAGGTCGAGCATCCGGACATCTCGGAGTACATTGATCGATTGTAATTTGAGATAGTGGAGGACGAGGAGGTGGCTACTTACTGTGGTCACTACGCTTGCGATTGGTGTCCGCTGTTGGCGAGGACAAAGAGAAGGGCTACTCTGTTATGAAAGAGAGACGATGAGGTGACTCCCGACCTGTCGACCGGACCTGACGCGAGTGGTAAAGAACAAGAGAACTTAGATCATTTCATATACTGTTGCTGTACCTTTCAGCAACTAGACAATTCTCAGCATATTGTACTAGAATTTTGGGTAGTAGAAGAAGAACGCAACTACTCCTTATGTAATAAAAGCAAAATAATTCTATATGGTCATAAAGTGCATCAAACTTTCGAATAATGTTGTCTACCTACTGTCGTGAAAACGATTCCCATCATCATGTAACGATATGAATATCAGACTGGATTATAAACTACAAATCACTCTTCATCACTTCTGAGTTACGTAACACATCATAGAAATGTCGTCCCCGGCTGCGGTCGCGACATCGTTTCACAGCGGCCGTGTGACGCGCTCATACGCTACGTCGCACGTCGTCATGCACTAGGCCCTTCCACGTGCTGGAAGAGTCTAGATTCAGAAGTATAGTTTACGCTAGATTGATGAAGAAAATGAACTTAAAAATGATGAAACAAGTACTGTACTATGTATTGAACGAAAGAATCTATCACCAGCACGGAAAAGACGACAACTTCAGTAATTGTCTTCTAAGTACAGGAATCTACACAGCATGGTTTCCATACATAGGCCAATATGCATGAAAATTATGCCCAACGCGGTACGAAGGACGGGGTAGATGCGCTCGCGCAGTACTATGAAGGACTTGTGAATCATAACAGGAACTACAGCACTTTGAAATACTGTGACATGGAGATCTAACGCTGAATACTTGATTGATGTGCGACAAAAACGAACAATAAGAACAGAAAGAACGCTACAACTTCGTGGTCAAGGAATGGCTGACGTCGAAGGTTCCGCGAAGTGAAGGAGAAGAATAAGAGCTTGCTTGCCCATCGCGGTGTTCAGAGGGCCTAGTTCATCTCGAGCTTCAGGCAATTACGCCAGGTGCGAGCTCGTCTGTTGAAGCTTCTGACAATCGCAACGCATCGGTGTTGTCGGTTGCTGTCATGAAAAATGAGAGCGTATCTATGTGACCACAGCTTCGGTGCTTCAGATTCGGGCTGCTTTCCTGCATGATTTGCGCTTGTCAAGACCACAGCGAGGGTCTCGGTGATTCCATCCTTGTTCCCATAGAGTTCCCTACTCCATCCTACTCTGCATGTGCCCACAATTCCCTCAATACACTAAGACTCTCTTCGTTAAGGGTCATGCTTCTGTGATTAGCGTGGGGATGGTAGAGGTAGTGGCGTAAAACTGAATTAGCATTGTCCACAAGTTGAAGCACCATCACCTCGCGCATCTCGTGACACAAGAGCAAAAACATGCCTGAAAGCGTTTCGCTACCCTCACTGGTGCCGTCAGGCACAGCTACTTCGAGTAGATTGGCTCGCAGGCTCAAGAACGAGCTGTATAGCGGAACAGCAACGGTAAGGCAGTTTGCATATCTGATATCATCGCATTTTTTGTGAGCAATCCTCTTGCAGTTTTCTTCGTCGATCAAGGCACCTCTATGCCACTCAAGAATAATTGCGAAGTTGCCCATCTCCTATGCCATCTTGTGGTGGCAGGAGCAAAAACAAGAATGTTCTCCCACCCCCAGCAACTCTTCACAACACAGCGCAGCGCAACGTGCACAGTACCGCAACTCGTGATTCCGGAAATTGCGTCAGAGGACCCTATGTCGGCTCTCAGGATCCAAAGGGTAAGCGATCAACTCGCAGCTGAAGAGAGGAAACTTCGAAAAATCAACAGAAATAGCGTTGGGATGGGAAGGAGAGCGGTAAGGTTCTTTTTACGACTGGTCGTGATGCCAAGGTTTTTATGGAGGTAGACACTGATTTCTAACACTTTTTTTTGAAGTCTGACTTTTTTCCTACCTAAACCCCCTAATGGAACAACACCTTGTGATCCATCATCAGATAAGCGTGGACGTGCTTGCAAATGCAGTCGGGAATACCACGGAGATGCTTCCGAAACAGCAGACAGTTTTTGGTATCCTATTTTTTCTCTAGTTGTCGCACTTCGGCGGGCTTCTTGTGCGTGGCTTGGTTCGCATTTGACAAACAGCAAAACTATCTTCACTTTCATCTCTTCAGCGTAAGGACTGCCCAATTATTGACTGAGTACTTTCACCACTGCCTCTTTCACCACTAACAGTACCACATGTAAACAAAAAACACCAGGCGGCAAGCCTTTCATCTGCCGAGAATTAAAGCAGAATGAGATACCGACTATGGCAGGGGACGCGCTTTTTACTTCCACGAGTAGGGCGGACTACTTTTGGAAAACGAAGAAAGCCAGAAGTCGCGACAAGAAGCACAAGAGGCCATACGACGACTTCTACAAATTTCGAGATTCATTCTTGATGCAAAAAAGCTGTCTCAGGTCGTGAGACGACGACAACTGTGACAGCTGTTTGATACAAAAGAAGACATTTACAGCATAGTGTAGCAAAGTTTGAGCAACAAGTGCAAGTTGCTATATTTGAAAATCTAATATGGATTTTTTGAATGCTCAAGGATGTTGTTGAGGCTGTGATATCGTAATTACTTGTAGAAAAGGTTTGATTGCAATTTCCAGCGGATTAGTTGTCTCTCAGACGGAGACGTTGGACTATGATGTGGTGCTTTTGCCACGAAGACGACCGTGTTTCGATCGACAAAAATGAAAAATGCTAGTGGTAGTAAAAGACGAAACGAAATCAAGGAATGCAATTGATTTTGATATGACGAAAAGGGAAACTTTATCCGCATGTACTTACTTACTTAACTAAAAAAGTCGGAGTTGTGAGAAAAAATGGGTGGAGGAAACCAAAATGGACACTGAAAAAGAAGTTCGTGAGTTTCACCAACGAAAATAATCAACTAAAAAATCATGGCCGACCCACCACCAAACCCTTCGGCAGAGGACCAGCCAAGCGCCTCACAGTTGTCTGACAGCATCGATTATGCCGGTTCTGAAGACGGAGGGGCACGAGCACTGACTCGCGGTATGCGAGGTGGAGGGCGGGAGGGTGTCGCAGAAGACGCTGAACAAGTAGGTTCGGGCCGATCCAAAACTAGCAGTCGTGGTGGTGGGAGCAAAACTAGCAGTCGGGCTGGCGATGGTGCAGCTTCCAAAACTAGCAGTCGTGGTGGTGGGAGCAAAACTAGTAGCCGTGCTGGTAGTGAGAAAGAGAAAGACCAAAAAACTAGTAGCAGTCGTGGAGAAGGTGGTAGTAAAGCGAGCAGTCGTGGTGAGGGGGAAAGCAAGACGAGTAATATTATGGCCCAGTGAGTCATGGTGATGTTCTTGTGCTGTAATTCTGGATAGAAATACATCTGGTACGGCCTCTAACAAAGCTTACTTACTTACACCAGTCCGCAACCAGGACCGGTTGTAAAGTAAGGACCGGTTGTTAAGTAAGGACCGGTTGTTAAGTAAGGACCGGTTGTTAAGTAAGGACCAGTTGTTAAGTAAGGACCGGTTGTTAAGTAAGGAGAAGGACCGGTTGTCGGTCCACTTAGGAAAGTTCCTGTTACTTTTACTCTCTTTCGTATAGCTTGTAAGAGGTAGGGGGACTTTGTACAGACACTTCCAGGACTACTGTCAGAAGGTGTTGATGTGTACGGCTGACCTGTGCATCTTCTAAGATCAGTCCTGGAAGTGATGCGGACAAGACTAGCAGTCCTGGTGACGACCCCACAGCAGAATTTAGGGCTGCTGCCGAAGAGGAAGAAAGAGCAGAAGAAATTATCGAAAAGGTTGAAGAGGTTGAAGTTATGGCTCCTAAGGATAAGCAGGTGATCAAAAACACGATCAGGGGTGTCCTTAGTGCATTTTCGTCTAGAAGTAGATCAGATGGCCGCTCAGAAGATCATCATCTAATTCTTCAATCGAATCTGAGCAAAAGCCGCGTGGTTTCGCGAATACGGTTCGTGGTAGTTTGAGTTTCATGCGACGAAGAGGCGGGTCAGCGGATGCTGAACGAAGAGCAGAGGTTAAGGCCGTTTTTTTGAGTCTATCTAACGAGGAGAATCGCTTAAAAGCAGAGGCTAGTCACTGTTCATTGACTCATTGAGGTTAGAAGTCACTGAGATCCCTCCTCTTGTTGAGAGAACAGGGGAAAATGAAGGGAAAGCAAAGTAGGGAGAGGCGTGGGGCCCTTTTCTTTCAGAATCAGCGACCACTGACTGCTGACCTTGAGGAACAGCTCCGAGATATCGAAGCTGCTGTCCCACGCGCTACTCTAACGAGGAGAACCGCTTAAAAGCAGAGGCAGCGCGACGGGCAGAAGCAGCGCGTCTGGCCCAAGCCAAGGTTGTTCGAGAGCAACAAAGGGAACTCAGGCATTTGCTTAATTTAGGGTTCTCGAAGATGTTTCTTGAAATTGGTAGTTGATGATTGGACTAGCCTTAGAAGACCTTGGGCTTTGCTTTGAGATCTTGATGGCTGAAAGAATAGAGAAGAAGTCTTCTAATAGCAGAGGAATCACCGGAAAGCGGAAGTGGTCAGGAGAGCGAGGAAAAACGCAGTGCGAGTGGTACCAGAGGGAAGCTAGCTGCTGCAGATGACGGTGAAGAGAGTCCCGAAGCGGACCAAGGGGATGATCAAGATCAAGATGACGAGAAAAAGCAGAAAGCACTACTACAAGTTCAACAAGAAGAGGTAGCAAAAAAACAAGAAGAGCAGCAGCGTGAAGCTGATGCTTTGATTGCTGGGGCTGTGGAACTGGAAAGGCAACAACAACAAGCACAAGCTGAGGAGCAAAGCCCTCCTGTTGAGGAGGTGATGACTTCCCCTGATATCGATCCTGTACAAGATTTTTAAGGCTACCGTTGAAGCGTGCCGTCCTTGGCCTCTTTTTCAAGGGGAAAAAGGTCCCAGGGACGGGCCCAAGGGTGCGACGCGGTAGCTCTAACAAGAGGCTGGAGACGTTGCGATCCCTATTTCTCCACCACTAGAAGAAGAGCATGAAGAAGATGGGGAATTCGCTAGTCCTGATTTAGTAGAGGGCGTTACACAAGGACCACAAGCAGGACACGATGAAGCCCAGCAACAGCGGGATCTCCGTAGTGAGGGTGAAGCACCGCCTCCACCTGCGGTTTTCGATGATGAGGTTGCTGCAGAGGAAGGGCAAGTCGAATTTTATGGTGGTCGTAGAGTCGTAGACGTAGTTCTGGCTCATTATCATTTTCGTAGTGTGTTAGTGTTTCTTTCTGCGGATTTCAATTTTGCAAGTCTTGCGTACGAACTGGCATCAGATTTTTTCCAAACGTTTTACGCCAATCCACTTCTATTTGCTAATCTGCATCCTCCTCGTCGAGCAAGCGTGTGACTCAAGCGACACGTGTATCGGCCAATTCCATCCTAAAAAGGCAGCTTGGGGCAGTCAAAGCCGCCTCTCGAATGACAGGAGTGCTAAGAGGATCTAAGCAAGCGGCGATGTCAGTGGAGGCTTTGTCCTTGACCAGCATCCCAGGAGGACAAGACGAAGATGAACAAGATGCAGATCCGACAAAAGCGAGTGCAGGCGGTGTGGATGGTCTCGGTGTTGGTCCGGATGGTGTAGATGCTCAAAACGGTCTAGCGACTGACGTCGCTGGGATGCTTCTAGATTCAACGCAGCAGGATGGTCATGAGGACAACGCAAACAACGATAATATTGATGCTCAACCTACAGATCCACTCCTAGGAGATCATGGAGATGGCGATCCAGATAGTAGAAGTAGTAAGCAGCGTAAGAACAAGAGTCGTGGAAGCAAGAAAAATCATCACCATCTTCATGACGAACCAGAAGAAAGAGCTTCGCATCGAGCTGCACGTGAAGAGGAGGAACGAATAATTGAGGAACTAGATGAGGAATTTCGGTTATGAGCATGTTTTTCAGAAATGCACGATGTGGATGAGATGAAGTGGAAAAGCAATTTGTGCATGCTTGCTACACAATTGTGAAGAATTTAAATTCATGAGGAGATGGAGCAGATCAGAGATGATCGTGTTGAAATGCGATGTTGTAATCAAAGATATAACTGTTGCAGCCTTCGTTCTCTTTGTCTTCGCGTGCTAACTTTCGTCTCCTCCTTGCTCGTTCTTTGTTCGCCACCACCTATCTTTGCCCCCGTCCTATCGTAGCAGGCAGCGATGGGTTTACCACAGCGGCCGCTACTCGTCTGCAACAGTTATAATCAAAGAAGAGGCAACAAGTCATTCTTCCCTGTCCTATATTCAAAATTTTTAGGGAGTTACTACTAGCCCACATATCGCTCCCTGCTCCGACCTTTCCAAGCCCACTCTTTCATCCTCCGATCGCGTGAATTCCGAATATCGACACGGTTCTAAAGCAGGTGAAATCTTCATGGTCGACCGGCCTTGTAGAGATGACAACGAAATAATCGGCGTCTGTGGCTGTGACAAAACTTAAGGCTTTTGCTAATCCATCTTTGGAAGCATCGATCAATCTGAGTGACTGAGAGACGTTTTGTTTCAAGGCTGGAAATAGAAACGGCCTCAACATAATGGACTTCGAGACGCTGCTTTTTAAGGGAAAAAGAAACACGGCCTCAGCATGATGGAATTTCAAGATGGATTAGGGTCGTGAGCTCTAAAAAATTCAAAACAGTCATCCAGTGTTGACGTGCTTTTGCGCACCATGTATCATGTGCAACTATGAAGGCTGCAGTCCGAAAGTTGCTACGATGTGGGCCTTATGCATCATACTGGGAGGATTCTTGTACTTCTTCTCGTCTCACTTGCCTGATTTACATTTGGTTTTACGTCGTTTAAATTTAACAGCTGATGCTGTACAACTTGCTCATGCTGAAAATAGTCTTAGTCTTTTTGCCACTTTCCCAAGCCCAACGTCTATTAAGGCTCAATACAATTCATTTCTACAAGGCCTTTCTCCCCTGTAGGCGAGAAATGAATCGTTTTGAGCTCTAAGTCTACTACTTGCTTCGAAGAGTAAACAATTCTACAGCTTCTCCGCGGAATGTGCATCGAAGAGTAATATAATCGAAATGATTCTACAGCTTCTCCGCCTTCGGTATCTACACCACCTTGTTTTGGCAAGTCCCACTCTTGGGTGTAACCTACAATCGAGCCCGACACGAGTCTTTACTTGGTTTTCCGATTCCGGCGGATGGTAGGCGGTCATCGAGTGGCAGCATATCTACTGTGGTTATGGCAGAAGATGGGAAGTGAGAAGTACTGGCTGTGATCAATGTCAAATTCATATTCTTTTTCTTACTAGTATTTCAAACTTGCTGTTGCTCCAGCATTCCAGACTCCCTTTTTTGCGGTTGCTTCTAAGAAAAACCGCGAGAGTAAAAGCGGTTCTAGACGATCACGGAACACGGATATGGCAGTTGGGAGTCGGAGAACGGATTCAGAACCAGAGCGAATGAGTCTCTTTCAGCGTGCTAGTGGTCTGCTTGGGCGGCTATCGTCTCTGTCGTTTGGCAGTAAAAAATCTGAAAAAGTAGATAAAGACAAAGACACTACTACTGGGTTGGCGTCAGTAGCTGAAGAACAAGGGAATGTTGAGAATGCTGAGGTAGGTGGAGCTAGTAAGAAAAATGTAGAGGGTGAAGGCGAACAAAATGGAGAAGAACTTGAGGCTGGTGCAGACGCAGTGGTAGTCGACATTGACGCCGTTGGTGCAGACGGACAAGCAGTGGGTGCAAGGGGAGTTGTTGCTGAAGGTGAGGCGGGAGATATTGAACTAGAACAAGGTCAAGATGAACAAGCTGACGACATGAACATTGGTGACGACAATACTTAAGGCCAATAAGATAATTGATTTCCGAGTGTACTAACTTGATTGTACTAATTTCTTCTGTACTAGTTTTCTCGTTCTCCTTGGGAATCTGAAGAAATGAAATACTTTTTTTTTAGTGCTCTAACAAGATACTCTCGGTCTCCACTTAGACTCACCTACAGCAGACCCAGACGATTATAGCGCAGGACTTCCAAGAGGAGCCTCTGGGACATTCAGTCTCGGAGCAGGGATTGCTGGAGTTATGAAAGGTGTGGTCGTGGTGCATTTGCACTCGTAGTAGCTGATTGTTCACGACTGAAAAAATATATTATAGATACGATAGTTTATTGACTAAGTCACAGAAGTAGTAAGGACAGCAACCACTTGGATCACGAACTAGAGGGGTGCTCACACACACAGGACCACGACAGCGGGCGCTTAGTCAGTAGTAGATAGGTACTTGTTACCTGCCTTTTCTTTTTTCGGTTTGTATTTTTTCTAGTGAGGTCTGCTCCACCAACATTATAGATACGCTCATCATCCTAGTACAACGATTTGAACAGCGAAAAAGCCCCATTTTCTAACAGCCCCACGAACAGTACATCGGCGACGGCCACAGCACAGAAGGCTTCAGCCCAGAACACGTTTGCGGGTAACGTTTTTCGCGCCAGTACTGTAAATCGAATGGCGCGCTCAACCGCAGACCGACTACGTAAGAAGAGCGCCAAGAGAACCAGTGAGGAATCAGCAGATGGATTGCTAGACGTAGAAGGCGGTGTTGATTATGATGTGAAGATGAGCTAGTGCTAGAGCAGATAAAGGACAACTCGAGTAGAAGAGGATGAGGACTCGAGTAGAGTGAGAGTCTGGTGATACTTTGTCGAAGTTATCGAGGGAGGGGATGATTATGGGGATTGAGAGAGAGAGTCACTGGAGTCAGGCTGTCTATGAATTTGACTCAATTCGGAGCTCAGTGTTGTCTTGTGCTCAATCTGAGTTTTTCGTCTAACTCCTCTTCCAAATAAATTTCAAGTATCCTCCTGACCCACTGAGTCCGCGCCCTCCCTCCCTCCATCCCTCCCTCCCTCCCTCTAATTCTTTCCCGACGGCGTCGGAGATGACCCTGATGCTGCCAGACGAACGATTAGTGAGGAGAGAAGACGTCAGCGATCTGTCTTCGGCGAACGCTCTATCTTCGGTGATCTCTTCGCAAACAATGACAACAACCAAGAAGATGGGGCCGAGAACAATGACAATGAGCAGTCTACTCCATCTCGACCCAGCCGTGGCAGTGTTTTAAGGCTCACCGTATAGTTCATCTTCAGAACAGTATCAATCTTTGATGGCCCCTAATATACCGAGGGGAAACAAACGGAAAGCACATCCGCAAAAGTCATCAAAGATGCTTGTACTCAAGATGCATATAATCGCTCTTAAGGTCTTCTAAGTCTCAGCTCTAGCGCTTCGGCTACTCTCGGAGGCGTATCTCACATGGATCAGCAGAGAAACAGGAGTTTTGGCGGAGTCCAGCACAAAAGTCAATCTTTTATGAAGAGGTTGGGCAACGGTGCGTCATGACGAGCCGAAAAAGAGGAACGATCATACGGTAAAGGTAGGTAGAGGGCTAATGTTCATGACCTGGATTCAGGATTGACTTGAACATAACATAATGCACAACCGCAAGGTTGAAGAGGTAACTGGAATCAGATATAGAGATCGCGCGCAAGACATAGTCATGCTGTTTCATTGAGTTAATTTGAAGCGTATTCATACGAAGTTAGTTTCAACGTACAGGTTATTGATTGCTCGAGAATACAGACACAGAGATGCAAATATCGTTTCCAAGAAATCATCGTGCCAGTCGAGTTTCGTTCCTTTTTCAGCGCTGAAGAGTATAACTTGGCCTAGTAGCGTGAGTGTAGTCGTTTCTATTAAATAAAAGAGCTGTAACATCAGTTATGTACAGGTCTACAGTAGCAGCACGTCAGTGCTCCAACAAAGTAGAAATTACAGAGTGACTAATACAAAGACAACCGAATAGACGAAGATAATCCAAGTGAAGTCACATAGAATCATATGAGCCATGTAGTTGTAATCCAAGTTGTTTTCATGTATATTTTGATTCAAACAAATTTAACACGAAGCAAGTGCGTCAAACTGAGAGTCGTATGTTCGCGCTTAACAAGCACAGGGGCGAGGTGGTCTGGAAAATGATTGTTCTGTGAGAGAAAACGTGTCCGCAAGTAAATTCAAAGTGAGGACGAGTTTTCGGTGAGAGCTACCTACACGAAAAACCATTCATGAGCTGCAGAGATCCGCAAAGCGCTAATTTGAGAGAGAGAGTCTACTGTGTAGACCACCGTTGTCAACTCTGTGGGCAGTCTGAGTTTTGCTCTGTTCCTGGGGTATTTCAAGATGCTTCTGTCCTCGTGGCTTCATTTGTGGAGTAGAGCATGTAGTTCCTGAGTAGTTGATACCGTTTCTTTCTCTGATGCGCATCATGATCAGGTCGTGGCCAACCACGGAATTACCCGTCCCCTCTCCGCAAAATGATTAATTATAGTTGAAATTTCAATTTCACTTTTTTTCCTCCTACTGACGATAATTACAATTTGGTAGTCCCTCTGAGGTTACGCGCGTCCGCTCGAGAATACAGGTAAAACTGTGGACGGCGGATCAATTCCTATCCTATCTTATCCTATCCTACTGTTCGTCGACTGTTCATCTAATTCTAATTTTGTTCTCACAAAATACCTTTGGTTTTCGTTATTTTGTTTGAACAAATTTGTGGTTCTTTATTGTGTAGACGATTGACATTGATTCGCATATTGCACCATGAGTAGAAATATTCTTAAGAGTTTTGGCGTCAAAATGGAGCTGGTGTTCTACTAATTCTTTCAGTCTCAGTGTGTCCCTTCTTTATAGCTGTGCCAACTCCTATCCTATCCTGTTTAAACGAATTCAAAAATCAACATGGCTCCGCCTAGAGTCCTAGGAACCTCCTTAGGAGGTGAGGGTGGCTCCTCCACGATGCATGCTCTGCGGTCAGAATTTGAGGACGTCTGCGAAAAGTCTGAGGAGCTACGAGCTGTCACCGTTGCATTACTGAGAGAGAAGGAAAAAACGGATTTGCTACTGCGTTTGGCTGGTAGTGGTGCTGGTGGGGCAGGAAGCTCAACCTCTGGCACTTCGCCTTCCAGCAGCATCGGGTTTCCAGGTGGAAAAGACGCTACTAGGCGGAATAAAGATGGTGCATCTACTTCAAAGGTTGACCAAGAAGATGAAGATGAGACCTCTTGTTCAACAGCGAACTATGACTCCGTTTCTTGGTTAGAGGCAACTTCGGGTGAAAGTGAAACAGACGACAGGGAAGTGTTAACGCATGAAATATTGGAGGCTCTGATCGAGTTGGATTGGGAGGAATTAGAGGAGAGGGTTGAGTTGCTGGATAGTGCGACTGCTGCTAAGAAAGATAAAGACAAACTCCTGCTTGGAAATGGAGGAAGCCCAACGACGTTTACTTCGAGATCGTCCTACTCCGCCACTGGCTCTCTGATGCCGAGGAGACCGTCCGTTACCTCGCGGTACCTGAAGTTAGAGGGAAACTGTCCAGCTATACTGCGGGATTTGTTGACTCTCTACAATCACATTGGTCATAAGAGAGCTTTGAGATTTCAGAGGGAGCTTTTTCCGGTGTTGCTGCCCGATGCAGAGCAAGAGGATGCAATGCAATTCATCGCGGATCATGTAAAGTCGACAGCAAGTAGCTCGCGTGGTGGAAGACATTCTTCGGCAGGTGTAGGTCCTAGCGGAGACGACCAAAAATATCCGACTTCAACACTCTTAGCTCGGAATATGTTGCAGCAGGAAATTTTAAAGGCTAGAGCTGTAGCGGATCGGTACCGCGTGGAAGCGGAGGCCAAAGAACATAGGGAGCATTGGGAGCAACAGGTACAAACTATGATAAGTTTTGAGGTTTTGGTTGGTCTCAAATTCGTAACTGGCTGAGCCTACTGTGTACTAGCCTCCACAAGCTTCGCCCGGCTTCAAGTTACTTTAGCACTTTCCTGCGGCCTCCCACGGGCTACAGCCGCTAGAGTAGAGACAGCCCGCGGGTGAGCTGTTGCACCCTACGAATTGACTACGACAAGAGCCGAGTGCCGGCGGTGGCCGACTCAGATGCGTCGACTCATGTGCAGGGCATTGCGCTGCCTTCGGTTTTTTTTTGAGATTGCCGGGCGGGTCATGCAAATTCTTAAGAATTTGCAAGACCCCCACGGCAGTCCAACAAAAAAACCAGAAGAGAGCCACCAGACACGCACAAGAATCCGCAAGCCCCAACGCACGCAAGCGCCTCGCGGTGGCGCCAGGCAAGAACGAGGGGCGACCTTGATGGGCCAAACAAGACAAAGCAACGCAGGGCCGCGCTGCTTGGGTCTCTCTACGCGCTTACACCTGGCGGGGCTTCTTTGTTTCGTCAGATGTCTCTCGTCAGAAACAGGCGGGCGCACTTCGCGGGGTCGTGCGGCGTCGCGCTTCGGGCTGTGGCTGAAGCCTCTCGGCTGGCTGACGTCTTTCACCAAGCTGGAGACTAAGGCCCTCCATCAGGCTGATGCCGTTCGTCAGCCCAACGCTCTGCGCCAGGCTGGCGGCGTTCGTCGGGCAGGCCGGCGCCCCTCGGCAGGCGTCTTGGGTCAGGCTGAGGCTTTTCGTCAGGGTCGGGCGACGTCTCTCGTCAGGCTGAAGCGCTTCGCCTGGCTGACATTCCTCGCCGGGCCGAGACTCACGCCTTTGGTCAGGTTGATGGCTTGCTTCAGCTCGGCGCCGTTCGTCAGGCTGATGCACTCGCCAGCCAGGTGAGGCCTCTCGCCAGGCCGGCGCAATGCTTCGCCAGGCGTCTGCCTTGCGTCGGAGGGAACAGGCTGAGCGGGGCCTTTCTTCGGGCTGCGGATGTCTTTCCTTCGTAAGATTGACCCCGTTCTTTCGTCGGACTGACGTGCTTCGCCAGATTGACCGCGTTCGCCGGACTGACGTCCTTCGCGAAAGGTCTTCGCTATCTTCAAGGGCCTCGCGCCACAGGGAGGCCTCGCGTCAGTTTTTCTGGCGGAGGTCGTTCGTCAGATGTCTGCTGTCGCGGGTCTCACTCTTGTCGTGTCGGAGGTCTTGGGCCCAAAGGTCGTCTTTGGTCCACGCACAGGTCGCCGGTGGTCCACAGGTCGCCTGTGGCCCAAAGGTCGTCTTCGGTCCAAAGGTCGGCTTTGGTCCAGAGGTCGTCTGTGGTCCAGAGGTCGCTTTTGGTCCAGCGGCCGTCTTTGGTCCAAAGGTCGCCTTACTTTGGTCCAAAGGTCGCCCTACTTTGGTCCAAAGGTCGCCCTACTTTGGTCCAGAGGTCGAAGGGTCGCCTTACTTTGGTCCAAAAGTCGCCCTACTTTGGTCCAGAGGTCGGCGCACTTTGGTCCAAAGGTCGGCTTACTTTGGTCCAAAGGTCGGCTTACTTTGGTCCAAAGGTCGCCTTACTTTGGTCCAAAGGTCGCCTTACTTTGGTCCAAAGGTCGCCCTACTTTGGTCCAGAGGTCGCCGGGTCGCCTTACTTTGGTCCAAAAGTCGCCCTACTTTGGTCCAGAGGTCGGCGCACTTTGGTCCAAAGGTCGGCTTACTTTGGTCCAAAGGTCGGCTTACTTTGGTCCAAAGGTCGCCTTACTTTGGTCCAAAGGTCGCCTTACTTTGGTCCAAAGGTCGCCCTACTTTGGTCCAGAGGTCGCCGCACTTTGGTCCAGAGGTCGCCTGTGGTCCCGCGGTCGTCTTCGGTCCCAAGGTCGTCTTTGGTTTCAAGGTCGTCTTTGGTCCCAGTGTCGTCTTAAGTCCCAAGGTCTCCTGTGGTCCAGAGGTCGCCTGTGGTCCAAAGGTCGCCCCTGGGTCAAAGATCGCCTTTGGGCCAAAGATCGTCTTTGGGTCAAAGATCGCCTGTGCTCCAAAGGTCGTCTTTGGTCCAAAGGTCGCCTTTAGTCCGAAGATCGCCCTTGGTCCAACGGTCGCCCTTCGTCCAAAGCTCGTCTTTGGTCCAAAGATCGGCTTTGGTCCATGTGTCTTTGGTCCAAGGTCTTTGCCCTTTCGGTGGGCGGTCTTTCGTTGGCTGTCTCTCTTTGGACTTTTCTCCCCAGCTTGCGCCCCCACCCCCGTCGGCCATTTTTCTGCCTTCTTTTCTGGTGGTCTGCCACGGGGCCGCAACGTAAATCCCAACAAGGAAACGGCCGGAGGCTATCGGGCTTGAGACTGAGGGGAAAGGGCAGGAGACTATGGGCAATAGCTTCGCGAAAGAAGCTGACTAATCTCCGGTGGGTTAGGCGGGGAGTTTTATGGCGGCGATCAATGGCGAGATTAATAATATAGATTAATAATATAGATTAATAATATAGATTAATAATATAGATTAATAATATAGATTAATAATATAGATTAATAATATAGATTAACAATATAGATTAATAATATAGATTAATAATATAGATTAATAATATAGATTAATAATATAGATTTTTTTTTTGTTATGTTTTTTATCTATCAACTTATAATAATTTTTTCCAAATTATTTTCATGTTGCTTTCTTTGTGTAGTCGATCGTCAATACCATCTATCTCTCGTCCTTACGACCACAGCTCGCCGACAAGACAGCCGATTTGGAACGGCTAGAGAAGGAGCAGATGGCCAGCGAAGAACGCTTCCATGAGGAGTTAGTTGAGGTTTTGGGTCAAATCTTCAATTCCCAGGAAGACACTGAGCGCAACATGGGCAAGATTATGCGCGTCGTTCAACGGACAGCAGGCCAGGTCGATCGCGTGCATGCTAGTACTGTCGTTAGCAATGTGATGAACCAAGTCGTGGCAGATAGAAGTGGTTCGTGGTCTGGTTCGGGGGAAAACGATGTTGTAACGGGAAGCGGCAATACTGGGAATTTACCCAAAACGACTCTGCAACCGATTTTAAAGAAGCCATCGGTTACTACTCCGACAACATCGAAAAACAGTATAGTTCAAGGACAACGTCTAATAGGTCTTCCGGCAGAGCAGCAGCAGCAGCAAAACAACATCAATCTTCATTTAGAACAGCGGCAGCAACTGCAGCAAACTCGTCAACAACTCCTTCAACAATCGCAACAAGTGCAGCAACTCCAAACGTCAAGTAATTTAGATGTGCCACGCACTCCTGGCGCAAGTCGTACTCGTAAGATTACGCCTGTTCTTGTGAATGACGCAGAAGTTGCGCCAGATCAAGATCTTTCAGATCAAGAAGCAGCCTTTGCTTTAGGTAGACGCAGATCCAAGTCCAAGGATCGACCACCAGCGCCAGTCGAGGATGAAGTCTTTCGAAACGTCGATCTTAATAGAGCTAAAGGTGTGATGAAGAATGATGTTGATCATGAAACATCGGGGGAATTTTCCACACCAACAACGAACCACTCGAACGGATTCTCCGATGACATGTTGGACGAGGTAGAGGAACTGCTCGAAAGGGATATTGATATCACTAGGTCCTCCTCGGCAATCATTGGTGCAGATGGTGGAAGGCCTAAACACGATCTGGATATTTTCTCCGATTACCCTGCTTTCCGAAGGACAAGCTTGAGACATAGTACGATGAAGGCTGAAGGTGAGGTTTCTATGAATATGAAGGGTCCCGGAGCATCTAGGAATGCCGCAGCTTCTAAAAATGTGGCTGTTCTGGGTAAAGGTCCAGGAGGTTTGGATAATGGTATTGGTAGTGCTGTAGTGAAAGGACCTGGCGCAACTTCTAGGGCTACCAAAGGCGCGGCTGGTAGTGGTAAGAAGGGTCCCCCCGCCGGTGGCAAGGGCGGAAAGGGTAATAACACTACAGCCGTATTAAAGCAGGGACAGAACCTCCGTGATCAGGAAAGCACCGAACTCCTTTCTGATGAGCTCGAAGATGAAGTAGATGCGGAACAAGTGGATGAATTCCAGCGACAAAGAACAAGAAGTCAGAGTCCTCCACCACCACGCTCACCCTCTCTATCTTCTCCATCTGCCTCTCGTAAAAATTTCCCTTCAACAAGAACCCCCGAGCCCGCAAAAGTGCGCCTGATGTCGGGAGATCCCCAAACTAGGGAGAAGCACGAAGACGACTTACACGTGGTAGAAGTAGACTTCGATGACAGTACCCCTCTAGAAGCTGTTTTTGATCGATCGCGAAAGGATGAACAACCTGCTGCAGCATCTACGAAACAATCGAAGCAGCAAACTGAGCAGACTGACACCTCTGGAGAGCAGACGCAGAACAAAACGAACAAGACAGGTGGAGCGCAGATGTCGAAAAAGAATCCGCAGGAGCAGGAGAACACGAGCTACAAGTCAGCAGATAATACGACCAGTCCAAGTAGACCCTCAGCGAAGAGTGTCGCCGCACAACAACGAGCGTTCGACATGCCCGTCAGCTACGAAGACCACCAGGAAGTAGATCCAGAATTATTTGAATTTCAAAGGTCAGAGGAAGAAGATCGAGATGCAAGACTTAGAGAAGTAGATGCGTATTCTTCTGGTAGGACCTCTTTGGCTAGTAGTAAAGCTAAAGCTGATGTGCTGAAATCTGGCGGCTTTGCGTCTGGTTCTGCCTCTGCTACTAGAAGTACTTCTGCGTTAGCGGTGCAGCAAGAAGATGTTTCCAATTCCACTGCGGACGATGCCTCAACTGCGCAAAGTGGTAGTGCAGCAAAAGCAAAACCTTCCTCACCTGGTAGGTCAGTACCGTCGTCACGTCAATCTATTTCCCTTCAGCCTCTCAGTGGTCAGTACCACCATTCAGATCCCTCAAGGACTTCAATTTCTAGAGCATCTACTACATCTTCAAGTAGTAATGTTACTAGGTCTACTAGTGCAGCTCCCTCTAAATCTAAAAGTAATGCTGTCGTCCAAGGGAAGAAAAAGCCGCCATCCAGAGTAGATCATGCAGGCTCCATTGATATTAGCCCATCGTCGCCGCCACCAGCTTCTGGTGCGAAATTGACGAAGTCACAGTCGCAGACTTCTGTGAAGATGACATCAGCCTTTCCACCCACGAGTTCATCAACCGCGAAAGCTAAACAAGAGCAGCAAGGAGGTTCTCGTCAACGGCAATCTCAACAACAACAACAACAACAACAGCTACCACGTTCTCAAGTACCCCCTCAACAACATATACAAAGACAGCAAGCCTCTGCCCAACACGAAGATGACTATGATCATGAAGACCATGATGAGCTAACCAACAGCACCCATGAGGAAATGATCGTCGCTGAAAATACACGTAGGAACAGTCAGAATCGTCTGGCTTCTTCAGTAAGTTCAGTTCCCATGCCGTTTTCGAAGCAGAATAGTCCAGATGCTGTGACGTTTTCTCCCCGTGCAGCAGATGTAGTGGCTCGTGATGTCGAGATTAAAATGAATGACATTAGAAGTAATGCAGGTTCTTGGGAGCTGCTTGGAAATATTAACCTCGGACACCAGGGATTGATGACGGGTATTAATCTGGGACAACATCAACAACAAGAGGAGGTGAGTACTACAAGAGCGAGCTCGAGCAGCAGCGGAGCAGATCTTAGCATGTTGAGAACTTCTCAGATCGCAAGAAGCTCTACGGGAAACCACAACGGGATGCGATCTTCAAGCCCTAATATTTTCATGCAGCAAGCGTCTCAGTCTCAAAATACAGGAAGTAGCCTCACCAATGCAACTAACCGTGGGAAAGGAAGTATCACAAACAGTAATAATAATGGCTCAACGACCTCAATCATGGACAGCTTGTACCAACATATGGTCAATAGAATCAGCTCAACTGGTGCTAATGGTAGAGGTGCTAATGGTACAGCAGGAGGTCCACAACTTTCTGTGAACAATTTCGTAGCTGCTAGAAGTAGTCGTACTAGTCCAAGTCGTGGAGACAACTTGAACGTCATGAGAGCTTCAACGTCTCCTCCTCCACCGCCAGTCGTTGTGGAGCCACCTCATCCACCACTCAGAGACCGAGTTTCTTTCGGTAATGCTGAAACGTTGGAGATAGATGTAGATGCGATCTCCAAAAGCACTGCAGCTAAGCGTCAAAAAAAGAGCAATCGCGTTTTGTCGCAGATAACCCAGAAAAAACTAAAGACTTTCGCCCTTGCAGAGTTGGAACAAGTCAACACCAGACCTCCTCCAGCAACCAGTAATTTTGGTGGAGAGGGAGATGACCAGCAAGACATGGAGGAAGATGATGGAGATCTGTGGTGGACTGAGGATTTGGATGTGGGAAATAATGGGTCTACTAGTAGAAGCACTCCTCTCAGTGATGATGTGGTGACTGGTGCTGAAGGGCATGACTTTGGATCAGCGACCTTGTTCTCGGGAGAACGAGGTGGACGTGTTGAGCAGGGAACGCGAGAACAGGGAGAACGACAATTACGGACAGGACAACGACAACTACAGATGTCTTCAGGTGCTGATGGGGGACTGAATATTAGTGCCGCAGGAGGTCCTCAAAGGGCATTACAGATGTCATCAAATAGTGGTGCTGGTACTAGTACTAGTGGAATGATCAATATTGCAGCTTCTACAACAGTTGGTCACGCTCCTCAGGGCCATCAGGCTCGATCATTGCAAATGTCAAATTCTGGCGCTGGTGGAGGAGTTAATATTGCTTCTACAGGAAGAGGAAGTAGAGGCAGTAGTCCTGGTCCAAGTCGAGCCTTACAAAAGTCAAATGCTTCATCTGGTGGGGTAGATATTGCAGGAACTACTTTCGGTGGTCAACAACAGCAGCAACGAGCATTACAGATGTCAAATGCTCCGTCTGGTGGGGTAGATATCTTCTCTTCTTCAGCAGGATCGGGAACACCAGGTCCAGGAGCTCCAGGAGACCACGATGCCAGAGACAGAGACTTCGAAGCAAGTAGTGCTACGTCTCTCGTGCACCCTTCCAGTAGGAGTAGTAGACAACAACAGAACGAGATTGAGAATAGGATGGATACTACTAGTACCACATCATCATCATCAAACTACACAAACAACACAGGCACGACTACAGGGAGTAATATTCTCCCAGTGGCTACTCTGCGTCTCAATTACAGTGGCAATGGAGGATCTTCACTCGGAGGTAATGGAAATGTTGGTTTGCCACTTGGGATATTAAAGTTTGGTGCAGGAAGTCCTTCATCACAGCAAACTCGTGGAAGTGGAAAAAGAGTACTACAACAACATTCCTCCCAACAACAAGTACAACAACCCGCTTCTTATAGCACTACAAGTAGTACTAGGCAAAGCCAAGGACAACAAGATACAACTCGACGACAAGGATCTTCTTCCACCTCCACGTTTACTCCATCAGCATCATCTCTCTCACCTCCCTCGTCGTCGTCTCCAGTCGCAGGCGTAGGCGCAGGCGTAGTCGCAGGCGTAGACCACAATAACAATAAAGAACGTGGTCAACAAGAAGTACGAGCAGTGTTGAAGCCAGTTGCTAGAAGGGCCTCAGTCGGACAGACCACAGATACGCTAAATTTCCGAGCACGATGGAGTGAAATGCAAAGCGCTTTAATGAACCAGCATAGACTGCACCCAACCTCCATTTAGAATCCAAAGAATTTCAAACTGAAATTTCAATTTGATGGTGAAGATGGGTCTAGAATTGCCTATTAGTAGAATCTCGCATTATAATGGGATTTAGGCAGCTCTAAGGCTACAATTGCCTTAATCAATTAGTTATTCTTGTGAATGGACTACAAACTTCTGTCCTCGAATACCACCGGGAGAGGAAGGTGGAACGACAGTCAATCGTAGTTGAATTTTTCGAACTACTCTGGGCTTTTTATGATGGGCATTTTTATCCACTAGCAGTCGCAGTGGACCACTTCTATTTTTAGCTGTAGTCTAGTCATGAAGTAGTTTTGAATCTGACGGATAGATACAAGAACTACAGGTAGTTGTATATTTTGATAACGCCGCGTAGGTGCGTGACTCCGTACTATGCTTGTTAGCTGTACTACGTTCTTCAGAACGTAGTAGGGGGCTCGCGGAACGAGTCGGATTGTCAATACTGAAAACCCAAGCATCAAGTTAGCCATTCCCTTTCGCCTCCTTTATCCACCGCCTAGTAGTGTTAGTGAGTCTAATGAAAATGAAAGTGATCTTAATCCATTTTTACATGAGTTTATAAAGATCAGACGTTGGGGCGACATCTTCATCCGCTAGGCTCGGAGACCACAATGAACTCATGGTCATAGCAATAAAAGCATTTCTCTACTGATGAAAACAAGATTCGAACATGTGACGACTTTCCCTGCTGTTCCTGTAAATGAAAGAAGACCGACCTGGATGATAAAGATGAAGATCTTGCTACTTTCGTGGGCTACTAATGCAGTGGTCACCTACAAGCCCATGCCGCTTTAACTATGTTGTAGAACAATATAGTGACGGTAGTTTATTGTTCGCGATCACGGCAAAAAAGACGGAGGCATCATGTGACGTGCGACTTGATGGCGAATCCCGTGAAGTCGCAATTTTTTGAACGAAGACAAAGACAACGAGGTGAGAAATGATTACAGCTGCCTGGTGCGCATGCGTAAGTACAACTCCAAGAGCTTTCACTTTTTATTAACGAACAAACATGTTACATAGGCAGTGGTGCTTTCTTATGCTACTACTTGTTGCTGTTACGTGTATTTTTTCTTATCTTCGTACTTACTTGTACTGGGTGGTTCGCTGTTGCTGCACATGCAGGAAAACTCTAGCGAGACTTTGAATATTTTCTTGGTACAACTCCTGTTTTGTTGTCCACAAGATGGGTGCCGATGAGGATCAGCAGGTGTATGATGAGTACTTTTGCTTGCAAGACGCCAACCTAGTGCAAGACGCCAACCTAGTGCACCCTCCACATGGAAATGGTGGAAGGGACGAAGCACCTGCTACAGTTGCTAGTACAGCAGGAAGTAGTAACACGAAGACGAACATTGGAGGTAGTAGCCACACGAACATTTTTAAGGCTATTATTGTCCTCCGTTGAAGCATCCCTGTAGACTTGCATCATGATCCTTGGTCTCCCTTTCAAGTAGATGAAAAGGGTTCAGGGAAGATGGGCTCAGGGATGCGACGCGGTAGCTCCAAGAACAACGTCGAACCGGCACCCAAATTAACCGCGTCTGGTTCCAGTCATGAACCTAGGCCACGATCTGGAAGCCAAATCCAGCAAGGACAAAAAGCGTATCTGGAACGTCTGAAGAGCATAACGGGCAGGGGGTTACATACTACCCGCTTCAGCTATGAAAAGTGGCATGGAGGAGGAGAAAAAAATGGCCAGGGGAAATTTATTCCGTTTTACTCAACATCTAGTATTAAGGGTTCTACTCACACTCACATTACATTCTCCACTCACATCCCTGACTCATCTTTTCGCCAGTACGAAAAACGTCAGGGATATTCTGAAGAATGCAATGCTGGGGTAGCCTGTCTAATAGTACTAGGACAGGCAGCACAGGACCACGAACAGGAGCAGGTCAAGTTGGTCTAGATACTAGTTCTGGTACGCCGGTTACCAAAACCTTCTTCTTCGACGACCATATAACGTTTCCTGAACCGCCGGCAGCTACAAAGCCAAAGGGTATTACATCATCTGCTGATTCGAGTGCGTCTGCATCCGGTTCCACTTCTAAGGGTTGTGTCAATTTGCGGGATGTCGAGACTGGCGCTTTCATAGATTTCCAACACTGGAAGGCCGTGGACTTCAAGACTATTTTCAAAGCAACGAAGTATAAAAACTTTCTGCCTGCTGCGGCCACTGGTTGTAGCGGTAGTGCCCCTGCGTCGTCTTCCGGTGCTGCTACGTGTACGTCAGGAGATGGTCAAAATCATGTTGTGAATTATCAACCAGGTGGACCTGTAGCAGGAACGACCTCAGGCTCAACCATCTCTAGTACTTCGGATTACAGATTTACGAGTCGAATCGACGCGATTGATCCTGAGTTTTTGTTCTCGGAAATCCGCTACTCCGACACTTGTGTTATAGTGAAGATCGTGATTACTGATGCGATCGCGGATCCCTTCTACTTTGCGAGGATTGTGGCTTATTTTACAGGCGACAACAACAACATCATAGTTCAACACGGAAATTCAAATTATGGCACAACACGATCGAGGAGCAATAGTCGAGAAACAGATCATCTTGTTCATCGCGACGTAAACAGTGCACCAGCTAAGGAGAACAGTGCTAGAGCAAGGGATGCAAGTGGAGGTGCCACAGGAAGTGGCTCCTCATCAGACTGTCACAGTATGGAACCACCACGCAATCCCCCAGGACGTTCAGTGTCAAAACAGCGCGAAAGAACCCCTAGCCTCGAAGACGCGATAGGCGCAGTTGGAGCATTAGATCAGACGGATGGCCCGATCTCACCTCGTCTGCTTTATACTTTAAGGCTTCCTGCTTTATAAAAATCCATCATGAAACCTATCAATCTTGAAGATGGGGACGTTTTCAAGGGGAGGAAGGCCTCAGGATGCGCAGGTCTTTGTGCGAGATTCATTGTATTGCATCCTGCGTTAGTCCCTCCGACCATTGTTTAGAGTTAGTCCCTCCAATCATGTTGAGCTCTAAAAACAGGCTGTCCAACAGTGATTCCAAGACAGAACAATTCTCTTTGGAAAGTACCGGAGTGGAAAATGCCTGGTCGTTGTCGGATTTTCATGGACATTAACAAGACGATAATGATAGGAGACACATCAGTTAAGGCCAGCTTTTACCCATCCTTGAAAGATCAGCATCTGGAAGAGACCGTAGGTTGGTTTTCCCTTGTTGTATTCTTAGTATTTTCATGGGAACAAACAAAAGCGTCGAGGTGATGCCGGAGCAGAATTGAAGAAGAAAATCTCCTGGCTCTAATTCAGGCGGCAGAGATATGGATGAGGTTTTGCGGGAGGTGATTTTAGACAAGTGCATGGTAGAGCCAGCAGGGCTGGGGAGCTCGAGCAGCGCGGGAGGAGACCAGATCGCAGAAGCAACGCCAAGGGGTGCGGGTGTGGGTAGTACCTTCTTTTGTCAGAATTTTGTCAACAAGTACAAGTAGTAGATGAATGCGTCCACATGAATAAGTAGTAGATGAACATGAATGCTGTTTGTGTTTTAGTTTTTTCTCATCACGTCGTGGATGTGATTTTTATTGTTGTGTAGCTCACTACCCTCCAACACCAGTCCTGCCACCAAAGACGGCGCTTTCAGCACGAAGGCTACTTAGACGAGCTCTGGGCAAACGTGATTCCAATCAAACGAGTGCTGTGGAGCGTCTTTTCAAAGACCTTTGTATCTTACGGGTACAAGAAATCCATCATCACAGGCATTCTGAGACCGTTTTCAAGGGGAAAAACAAGGTGATAGGATGTGTTTCAAAGTGGATTTCCCTCAGTTCTAAGTATCAGACCAAAAAAGCGACATAGAGGGAATTCGAACTCTCTGTCAACAGGTGGAATTGTTATGGCCTTGTTTTTGAATAAGTATCTATCAGAATAGCTGAACAAGGGGGCTGACTTAGCAGGTTTACTCAAATGAGAAAAATAATTTACGTCAGATGACCTCCCACTGTTGAGCATTCAAAGCCGTCTTCATATACAGATGAAGAACGACTAGATTAAAGATCCTACAACTGCATGTTGTAGTTGCTGAAGGGGCTATCCTTAATAGCAGCACAATATCTTTACTAGTTTCTAACTTTTTCCAAGGCAGTATGCAGTTCGGCCTTGATTTCTTAGCGCATCGCGGCCACTCTTCTTCCGCCAGCTCAACTGGTACCCCTTCACCAATAGGAAGTCCGAACCTGCACGCTGCTAGTAGTAAACTCTTCTTTGGCAGTGATTCTTTAGCCGAGCATGTTTCGAAGATAGCTGAAAGTGTCAGAAAATCGCCAAGGACAGAGCATCAAGTAGCGACTTTTGGCATGCTACCCTTACCGCCAATGAGCGAACCGCCTATGCTTCCAAATGGAGGAGTGGGGTCTCAACTTGAGGTCGAACATCCGGGACTCCACAACCAACCTCTCACCATCTATCGTGGCACGTCTGAGGATTTCAATTGAGGCAACCTCGTCCGCTAAAGTAAGTATCTTCCGCAAGAACGTCCTTGGCTTCTTTTTCAAGGGGAAAAGGGCGCAGGGATGGTTTTTTTTTTTTTAGGGCTAGCTCTAATGCAATATGGGAGGAGCAGGCCACCCAGAGTCGCCTCATGGTTTAGATTCACGCTCTAGAGCCTCTTCAGAAGATCAGTCAACTTCAGGAGTCAGCGATGTCCTCGTCTTTATGATGCCACGACCCATTGAGAACCTAAGCTATAGGGGAATGAATTTCGTTCCACTTAATCTTATAGATAAAAGAAGTAGGTGGGCCCAAAGAAGGGACGGAACGACATTCCCCTATCTTCATCGATTAGATCATTCTCAAGGGGTTCCAAGTGGAAGCATTCATCGTCACAAATATGTGCTCATCCTCCTTCAAGAGAAGTGCAGCACAAGCACAAGACGATGCTGATGCTGACCTCATCGATGGAGCGTTGAAGCAGACGAAAAAATCTTTAGAACACCAGGAATTAGATGGACCTCAAGTTAAGGGTTGAAACATTTCATTTTTTTTACAGGTCTTCTCCACTTGAGATTGCTACTACATAAAAGTGAATTGCTTCAACCTTTAAGCAAGGAAGCGCTACTTCTACAACACCTACGTCAGGAGGTGGAACCACTGGAGGTGGAGCCACTATTAGTTCTTCTACCTCCACTCTATTAGCCCCACCGCCACCACCACCTCTGAAGAGTCATCATCCAAAACCTTTGGCACGTGTCTTCTACGGCGAAAGACAGCTATTCGAAGCTGCGGACGTTGAGAATCTTGTCGCCCACTATCGCGCTCTTGCCGGTGGTCGGGATCTCGTGGACTCTTGGCAGAACTTGGTGGATCACGTGGGCACCTCAAAGAACCACTTGCTGATGTTACACACGTTCGGCGAAGATGGACCAAAAGTGCTCCGGGAGACCGCACTGCATCACAATGTGGGAGACTGTAAAAGCTTCTTGGCAATCTAGTAGATTTAGGAGCATGTTGTAATAAAAGCGAGTTGCGGCTGGTGTTTGGTTGTTTGGTTGTCCATAAAAAGAAGAGTAGACCTCGTCTACGTCTTCAGTATCAAGCGTCAGGAGTAGTTTTGGGGGATTTCGTGACCTTTACCTGTTTTCTGCATTCTAAGATACAAGCAGATACATATTTATGAGGTTCAAAAAAATCTGCAGGCGACAACTTCTGATTCATGCACTACCATCTCATAATCATGCTTTCATCATTACCATGTTTGAAGTGAAATGAATGTGCTTACTAACAACTTGAAGAATTCTCAATCGTAATTGCTTTGATGTGATGAATATCTTAGAGTCCTTCTTCTTGTACAACATGAAAGTGAGACAACTTCTGCTACTTCTTGGCGGGACAGAAATATAAGGGATCGTTGTATGACATCTTTTGGCTTTCAACGAATTTTGCGGGATGATTTACCTGCTGTATATGTCAGCACCAGTGTACTACATGTACAATGATGTGCATGTGCATCGACGCCATCAAATGACCATGTGTCAAGAAAGCGGAGATTAGCAGAGGGAAACTGGACCAGCACCAAGAGACACGCAAGATCACTAGATGTATTTAGATTCGTGTTGAGAGAAAAAAAGGGAAAAACTACTATGCATGAAGACAAAGCGTACTAAAGTACTTAAATAGTTGATACCCAAAACTAGCAAGGAGAAAGAAAATCATGGATTTTTCTTGAAAGAAGTGTCGGCATCTTCAACAAACGGGTAATAAATACTAAAGCAGATTGTTCAGGTTGCTGTAGTAATCAGGAAACACAAAAAGCAAAAGATGGAAGACGACGAAGAAGAGGGCGGTCGCTCCCGTCAACAGAGGGGTTCCAGTAGGAGTCGTTCAGGATCAGGGAGTGGTAGTGAGCAGGGTGTCTACGGTGAAGACGGCAGTCGTCGTGCGTCCGCGCACGCGCAACATGTTCACGGGCGCGCATCGGCATCAGGATTTGCGATGGACGTCGGCGAGGGGCAATCTGATAGCAAGACCTCGGGGGTGAGTGGCTCAGAGAACAGCGTATACGGTGAAGGCAGCAGTGCTCACCGGCGTAGCTCTGCTCACGCACAACATGTTCACGGGCGTGGTTCAGGTTCGGGGTTCGCGATGGACGCCGGAGAGCGGCAATCTGATAGCAAGACGTCGGGGGTGAGTGGCTCAGAAAACAGCGTATACGGTGAAGGCAGCGGTGCTCACCGGCGTAGCTCTGCTCACGCACAACATGTTCACGGGCGTGGTTCAGGTTCGGGGTTCGCGATGGACGTCGGAGAGCGGCAATCTGATAGCAAGACCTCGGGGGTGAGTGGCTCAGAAAACAGCGTATACGGTGAAGGCAGCGGTGCTCACCGGCGTAGCTCTGCTCACGCAGAACATGTTCACGGGCGTGGTTCAGGTTCGGGGTTCGCGATGGACGTCGGGGAGCGGCAATCTGATAGCAAGACCTCGGGGGTGAGTGGCTCAGAAAACAGCGTATACGGTGAGGGCGGTGGCGCGCACCAGCGTGGCTCTGCCCACGCACAACATGTCCACGGGCGTGCATCGGGTTCCGGCTTCGCGATGGATGTCGGAGGGGGGCAATCTGATAGCAGATCTTCGGCAAGCGGCAGCAGCTCCGAAAAAAGCATGTACGGCGAAGGAGGTGGCGCTCACCGTCGGAGCTCTGCCCACGCACAACATGTTCACGGGCGGGCATCGGGTTCCGGCTTCGCGATGGACGTCGGAGAGGGGCAATCTGATAGCAAGGCCTCGGGGATGAGTGGCTCAGAAGACAGCATGTACGGCGAAGGAGGTGGCGCTCACCGTCGTAGCTCTGCCCACGCACATCACGTACACGGGCGTGCTTCAGGTTCTGGCCTCGCGATGGATGTCGGAGAGGGGCAATCTGATAGCAAGGCCTCGGGGATGAGTGGCTCAGAAGACAGCATGTACGGCGAAGGAGGTGGCGCTCACCGTCGTAGTTCGGCGCATGCGCATAATGTTCACGGGCGCGCATCGGGTTCCGGTTTTGCGATGGACTTGGAGCTAGAGGAGGAAGAGTTAGATTAAGGCTCTGGACAAAACACTCCATCAAGTATATGTATGTATATCCTAGTAGCAAAGAAATGAGATACACTACGGCTAAGGCGGCCACAACAAACTTGCTTTTAAGACGAAGTGAAACGCTAGGACTAGGAAGAGGAATTCTTCTAATCAAGAAGTGATCGGGAGACGAGCACTGGGCCATCAACCCGAAAATCTGGCGCAGCGACAAGAGTCTCTACGCGGGCAGCAGCAGCTGGCGACTCTCCTTCTGCACGTAATACTGGTCGGTCTTCAAAAAGGAACTCTGGCTCTCCCACGAGAACCTCTGGCTCTAGAACTTCTGCTGCAGCTAAGGACAACTCAACCTTTTCTCAAGAGGCAGAGGAATTCAGGGATGAGGACTTGGAGGATGATGGAGACTTAGAAGAAGCCATAGTAGATGAAACCGTTGCAGCTCAAGAACGACGTCGATCATCAGCGTCAGGCAACAGAGCAGGAACAGGTCTGTCACCGTCTAGTAGAGCTAGTGCTAGAGCTAGTGTTAGAGCTAGTGCTAGCGCTAGTGCTAGAGCAAGTATGGCAAACGCGAAGAATTCTTCTGCTCTCCTTGAGTCCTCTCCCAGTATTCAGCGAGCATCCACTTCTCCTAGTAACCGACGAATGACTGGAAACAGGAGAGCCTCTTCTCCTGGTAATCATGATGAGTCTATGCGAACATCGTCGCAAGCTATGCGGATCTCCTCTCCCAGCATACGATTAAGGCTCTCACGAATTCATCTTTGACTGCGTCTTTCTTGAAAAGTATGAAGGAGTCAGTGCCCACGTCGGGGAACTATTTCGTCTAAGTACTTATACTCTATTTTAAGGACGCGCTTGAAATTGAATTTCATCACGTGCAGAAATTAAATAGGCTTGAAAGATGAACCGCGGACAGTTCTAATACGAGAGTCTTCCTCGTCCGGTTCTGGTGCAGCGAGAGGATCTCTTCCCAGCTATATGCGCACTATTCGTACGATCCAAGGCGAGGACGAAGCCTTGGGCTTTGACCTCGATGGCGGTGACGAGAATGATGTGGCTATCGATGCTCTCGTAAATGGAACGCCGAGTCCGACTGGGGCGATGAGCAGGGGAAAAAATAGCATTCTTGTGGGGTCGTCAATGGCACAAGATAGAGGAAAATCTGTTTAGGGAGTTAATATTGTACTTGTACGTACTGATTGATTTTTTTATGTTATACTTTCCTGTCTACCGGTGATCGTCCAGATCCATAGGAAGATCGCGAGAGACTTCATCTTCCAATTTGATCATCTCACTCCCGCTGTGGCTCTCTCTTTTCCTCTCCCACTGCCTTTCCACTCCCACTGTCTTTCCACTCCCACTGTCTTTCCACTCCCACTTCCCGTCTAATTCCTCGCTTTTCGATCGTCTGTCGCTTCTACCCGTTCTACAATCGCACCAGAGCCACCGCGTCTTTCCAAACGACCTTCTGGCATTCCTGCTTTGAACCTTGCAGCTGAAGATAAGGAGTACAGATTAAGGGTAGTCTAAAGGCGTTCCTGTTGCCGTTTGTTTTACCTGTCCTAAGGGAGAAAGGCAGAACAAACGGGAAACAGAAATACCAAGACCCACCGTCTAAGCAAATTCCCGGTCTTTGCCTGGATTGAACTATTCGGTCTCGGACCTGCGCAGTATTACCAGATTCTGGTTGCCGCGGCTGCTTGGATGTGTGCAGGAACCGAGATTATCTGTGTGGTCGCGAGTACGAGGCCTATCGCGGAAGAGTGGAATCTTGGTGCGCATGGGCGGGGAGCGCTGATTGCGTCGATGTTTAGGGCGACTTTGTGACTGTGAAATTTCAAATCTCATGTTCTTGACGTTATTATTCGATGTTAGTTCAATCATGATCGTCAGGGAAATCTGAGGCAGACCACCGAATAGATTCACATCATCAAGCAGTTGAGTCATGATCATGAGTGTCTGTCTGTCGATGAGCACATGCTCCTCATCATCTAGAGTTTCGATTTTGAAGATTTCGGAAGAGTTTATTATTGTTGACTTTCATCTTCCTGGATGAAACACCATCCTTCAATCCGACACATCCTACTTGAATCCGACACCCGCCACATCCTTAAATCCGACACATCTTCTAATTGGTTCTTCGGTCTCTTGATCGGCAACATTGTTGGCGGCGTCGTAGCCGATAGACTCGGACGGATCGTGCCACTGCATGGCTCCTTCGGACTGTTGTTTCTCTTTTCCGCCATCAGTGCCATGTCAACATCGTACTACATGCTTCTTCCTTTGCGCCTCTTGGTCGGAGTCTGCGTTGGTTACGCACAGCCAGCTGCTCTCACGCATGTGCTGGAGATTGTCCCCACTGTTATGATGATAAAAATGATAAAAGCAGGATCATCTTCTGCCTTTTCTGGGTTTCTGTTCCTTGAGAGTAGATCCTCTTACTCTTTGATGCTGCTGGTCCTGCTCTTCCAGCAGTATTCTTATTGAAGATCATATGAAACGAAAATCTGTTATCATTATCAAGTTTCTTAAGTAGAAAAGTACGATAATGATAACAGATTTTGGCTTCATAGATCAACGACTACTTCTAGTTCTAGTACTTCTCGGGGTATACAACTTGAGCTGGACTGCTCCCCTACAGGCTCTAATTTCCATTTTCGCGCTCTAGTAATCCTTTCCCAAGGTGGTTTTGCTATTGGGGAGTTGCTTGCTGGTATAGCAGTCATGTGCGACGATATGGAGATGTTGGATTTGAACTGGCGCCTTCTAATGGCATGGACCTGTTTTCCAGCATTGGTGGGAGGAACTATGGGGTACTATTTTTGAATTCTTGTTGATGTTGACACTGAAGTCCAGCTCGGTCTAGTAAGGTAAAATCAGTTTCGGCGTTTTCATAGTCGTGAATGCTCGCCTCCTCGAGGCGAGCAAATTCCCATCCCATCCCAACTAAAGATATCTTGACTTCGAAAATAATCAATCAGTGACCAATTGCAACTCGCTTCAAAAGTGCCAAACATCGAGCACACAGATTTGCATGTGAGTTCCCTTAAAAGAAAAAATTCCAAGATATCTCCTCCTTCACGGGTCTCCAACAAAGCAAAAATTCCAAGGTATCTCCTCCTTCACGAATCTCCGCGTTGGTTGTCAGTGCAGACTCTGGATGAATCCTCGAGGAAAGCTGAGAAAGCTCTCAGCCATATCCGTCACGAAAATTTTCATACGTTGGGCATTCCCTACGAGCCTCTGTGCCATCTTTGTGGTGTGGATATGAAATACGTGCAGGACGGAAGGCGAGACAAATACTTGCGGTTGCAGACACCGTTGGGGAGGGAGAAAGTTATTCGAAAACTCAAAATAACCGAGTTACTGACTGAAATAAGGGAGGCAGCTTAACATCAAGGCTACCCTTCCTTCTCTACAGTATCTCGGTTATTCTCGTCTGTTACTCGCTTATTTTAGTTTTTCGAGTAGGAATATTTGATTTGTTTATATATTTGCTCTGCTCAGTTTATTCAATGTTGTCTTCGAACAAGATGGTGAAGCTTGGTTCTGATTCATCCTAAAGAACTGAAGATGTTCACTCGGAGCCAGGAGTTTTTCTCTGCTAGAGCTAGAAGACCCACTCGGGTGGTGCAAGAACTGCAAGCTCTAACACGGTTGCGGAATTCCGCGGCCAGCGTGGGCTAGTGGCTGTCTATCGCACAGAGTTCGTGACAGAGGAGGAGGTCGCAGTCGTGGACAGCGAAGATGATGAGGACACCCAAGATGATGAGGCTATGGATGACGATGCCTTGGAGAGGCAGGAAGAGGAAATGTTGGCTGCAATTGCGGGAAGCAGGGGAGCTGTTATGGCAAATTTGGCTGAGTTTTGATAAGATTCTTCACAACGACGAAGTGATCACGTTTTTGGATCGATGTCATCGTGGTTTTACCTTTGCTACTGAAGATTTTTCGTAGTACGTGCGTGGCTGCTGCAACCCCGTCTCTAACACCCGAAATTACAGTAGAAGCGGTGACCCAGATGAGCTCGCTTTGAACGAGGTGCGCGCTTCCTCAAGAGCGGAAAGACCGGGAAATAAAACGTCTACGAAAAAGACGTCCTCACGAGGACCCTCATCGCGTGGACCCTCGTCACGTTCGCCCTCTTCACACGGACGCTCGTCACGTGGAGCACCGGCGTTGTTCTACGATGATGGTACGATTCAACTGTCTACTAGTAACCGGCACCAAGAACTAGGAATAGGACGATGATAGACCACAAGTGTGATTATGATCTTTTCGATTTTGAGCCATGTTGAAATTGCATCGTGCTCGTCGTTGTGATTTAGACGACAACCTACACCTAAGTACATTCTCACAGGTGCCAGAAGCCGTCGATCAGCTAGTCCACTTTTAGAAAATGCTAGGAAAAGCAGAAGTAGTACTAGCACCACTTCTAGAGGCGCAGAAGGTGCTAGGAAGAGCAGTAGAAGTAGAAGTATAAGCCCTTCAAGTCCTTCACCCGGCGGCTATCTTAGTTAAGGCTACAAGAAATCCATCTTCGCAGGCATTTTGGTCCCCTTTTTGTAAGGGGAAAGGGCCCAGGATGCTACCGGAGAGGGTTTTCCCGTAGTAGTTCTAATTTAGAGCGGCTAGTCAGAAAAATGGAGAGAAAACGAAGGTATCACAAAGGCGGCAATCAGCTGCGAAGGGACCTGCCATGATGGCTAGAGGAGATCGGGTATCGAGGAAATCGGCTGTAGCTGGAGGTGTTAGAGGCGACTCTGCAACTACCAGACCATCAGGTGGATTAGTTCATCTAGGTAGCACAAGTACTCGCCTGTCTGCTTTGAACCTCAACAGCAACAAAAACTCCGTGATGTTGAAGGGTGAGGGTGAAAGCGTAGGAATCATGGTCTACGACAGTTACGAGGATATGAAAGAGAACCGATCGCCTGTGGAGAAACACAAACACGCGTTGGAAATTCGAGAGAAACTTATGGCTATTTTTGTCTAGCTACATGGAGTACATATCATTACAACATCATCAAAAGAGTACACCCACAGGAATTATACCTATTTCTAGTTCGGGAGGAGGAGCATCACCTTTATCAACTACCACTCCAACCGCACCCACCTCTAACAAGCAACAAAAATTCCTCGATGCAACTTTTCCTCACCTGTGGTGGTGGGGTCCGGTTGAGGTGGATATCAAAGTCTACAAGCCTCGAGAGGAGCTCTTCTACTACCACGAGCAGCTGTCGTTCCGCAGTAACACGGATATCCTCGACTTGCCATCACACCTACCCTGGGAGAAAGGTCTCGGATGCAACAGCATAATGTGCTCCACGCGATACACCAAACAAACGCTGTTTTTGACCTTTTTATGGTGAAGACAGGACTAGCAATAGCACTATGAATACGAAGACTCGATCTTATCTAGTGGACGGTAACGACGTGTTGAACTTCTACTTCTATTGCTTGTCCTCTTTCTTTTCCTAGTTAGATTGGCTTCACCCATTTTATTGCTTGTCCTCTTTCTGATGATGAAGATGATGTAAGTAGTTTTTGATCAGTTTCACGAAGGAATGATATTATTGTTCTCTGTAGTTATTTTTTCCTCTAACCTCCGCCGCTTTCGTAATGAATTTCGGGTTTTACGGTTTTATGTACGGCGCCCCCCAGAACATGGCTGATGTGCAGAAAGCCCTTTGTTATGTACCTGGAGCAACGTGAATACTAAGAAGGAGAAACTTCCCAGAATCTTCCCAGGATCTTCCTGCTTGAGCCTTCCAAAAGCTGGCGCAAAATGGCTTCGTAATCTTTCCAGAAACTTACCCCAAACACGACTAGGGAACTTTCTGGAAACTTCCCAGAATCTTCTCAGAATCTTCCCAGAAACTTCCGAGAAGTCACGAAAGTGGCGAAGTTTCTGCGAAGCTGCATGTTTCTAACTTTGGGCACGACCCGCTTGGGCCCTTCTCCTAGGCGCAACCATCGACTTGACCGGTTGTCTAGCTGGAACGATCTTCGTATCGCGTGTATCTTAAGGCTAGTCAGTGTCAGTGGTCACTATCTCTCTGATATGGACTATGCTCCTGAGTAGGCAGTGGCCGTCACTATCTTTCTGATTTGGACTAAATTATGCATGTCACGTGCTCCTGAGTAAGTGCTGAAGTCACGGGATAGTGATCGACTGGCGTTAAGTATCGCGGAAGTTTGGACTGTTTTTGTACTTTGCGTTGGTAGCTGTTGGTCTGATACTGTTTCTTGGAGGGTTATCCTTTGCGCCAGCAAGTCCCTACAAGGTCTTGGAGGGTGTGCAAACCGCCGCATCCAGCACCCCGACAGGCGTGTCACTGCTGCAAGGAGGGCTGCTGGATCACGATCAAAAGAGTCTTCAACTGCAAGAAGCACAACAAAAGTCTCTATCTTCAGAACAAATTGCAGAGGATCTGCAAGTACAGTTACAGAAAATTCAACAGCAGGATCCTGAACATCTGGATGAAGGCCAACAGCATGATCCTGAACATGATCTGGAAGAGCACCACGACCATGAGGAGCAAGACGATGCTTCTACCTTTCTTGGAGTAGTGAACAAAGATCTAGCTGACATCAGCACTGTTGCTACGGACTTCTTCAGCTTTGGAGACCAGTTGGGTGACCACGACGAGCAGCAGAGCACCGATCACGGACCGATCTTTCTACAGGAAGGAAAGCAAGCTAGAAGTACAGCAGCTTCTACTTCTAGAAGTGAGCAAAATTATAACCAAGGGAAGACGTGGCTGGAACAGAAGTTTTCCGCAGCTGTGCCTTCGAACGTCTGGACTAATACTCAACCGAACATGGCCGTGCCTCGCAGAGGCGTCTTTTACTTCTTACAAGAAGCAGGAAGTAGAAAACGACGAGGACAGAACGGACCACAAAGTCCTCAAAGTACGTCCAGTTCTTCTGTTGATCATCTCCTCCTCTCCAATTTGCTGAAGTCGTCGTCCTCTCCGGAAGCAGCGCTAGAGCTAACAACTCCAGTGTCTCTACTGATGTCTCGGACTACAAGCGGTGCGCTTGCGAATCCCTTCTATGCGAACACGATTTTTGCCGATGATCGCGGAGTTTCTACTAGTTCGTCTAGCAGCAGTCGGGCTAAACTTAAGACTTCCGGAAGTCCATGTTCAGAACCATCTTGGACCTCCCGTGTAAGGGGGAAGTGGGTCCAAGACTTGACTTTTAGAATGGAAGATTCCACCCGGAAGGTCTAATATTTGACGCATATTTGCTCCTTCTGGCGAAAGCCATCAACGTAGGAACAAGCGCAGAACACTAGCTGCTGGAGTCACAGGAGTAGGACCCTCTACCTCTACGTCCGAAGATGATCTAGTAGATGACAAAGAACTAGATAGCCACCGGTTGCACCAGAAGAAGCGAATAACGTCTAAACTTCAACATCGGAAGATGAAGAGAATACGTAATAAGAACTACGCAGCAAGCGATGCCGTCTGGGACAACGATACGGTCAACAGGGTCATGATTCTGCAGAGTGAGCAAGCGAAGGACGCGAATTTTCGAGCAACATTTAAGGCTCCCCCTAAAAATCCATCTTGATCAGATGGATCTTCGAAAGCATTATTTTACTTGAGAAGACCGATGTTTTCAGCCTCAGGGGGGAGTCCAATGAATTTTTAGGGGTCTCAAGAAGATAATCTTCAAGATGAATTTCAATTTGTATTTTTTGGGTGTCCTCAACACTCTAATGCATGGTACGGCAAATTGTACTACACCTTCTTCAAAGACGAAGTCACACCGAAAATCGAGAATTTGATGTCTAGAGGATTGCGTGTCGAGACAGAGGATGAATTTGCGGACGCCGTAGATGGAGAAGCAGAGTTGAATAGTAGAAAGACGAAAGCAGAACTATACAGCAACGATGATGATGAAGGAGAACAAGGAGAACAAAGTGCAAGCGGAAAAACATCTACATCAACGTCGGTAGAAAAACTTAGCTCGTCATCATCATCTTCTGCCTCGTCCTCGTCATCTTCCTCATCCGCTTCTGCTTCCTCAGAACTGAAGCATCTACTGTCCCAACGGGAACATCATGTAGAACAGCATAACTCACATTCCGCGTCCCTCTTCGGCGTTTCGCGACAGACAGCACCTGCTGCTGTGGATGTTGAGTCGCGACCCTACCACATGGAATGGATCTTGCAAATGGGCTTTCTGATCACAAAATTCGCAGTGCATCTAGGCTTTTCGACTCTGTACCTGTGGATTCCAGAGTTGTATCTTATGGATGCCTACAATGAGAGTCTAAGTTAATACCACATCCGTTTTTTAGCAAGGAAGGCTTAAGCCTGCATCTCTAAATCCGCAACAGAGGTGCGTGCCCAGGGGCTCTCTTTGTCTATGGCAGTAGGGAGGATCGGCGCGATCCTGGCACCCCTTGCCTACGAAATCTGCGCAGGATTTAGTCCTCTGTATTCATTGTTATACCATTTATTTGAACGTCATGGTCTTGGTCTGAGTCTGACATTGTTATCAAAAAGATGAAGATTAAGATTTGAACCGATAGTACAGAAGTATTCCTCCAAATATAGCTTGATTGTCACTAGTATATTAACTTCATGTAGTCTCTTAGATGACTCTTACTCTTTTTTCTTCCTTAAATCTGCGCACCAGGTTCTTCTACATGCTGATTTTCATCCTGTATCTTGCCGTGGTCGCCTTAGTTGTGTTTGTCTCTCTTAAGGAGACCTCCGGAACTACCATCTATGAAGCGGACTCTGACTGCGAATTGGATAAGCCGATACGAGCGGCTATCTCCTGGTACGAATTCATCGACCCGGACGTCGAAGGCAGGAAAAGAAAAGCAGAACGCGAAGGCCGCACTTACAATAGGCAAAAAGCAGTCGAGTATGCTGCAACTGGATGTATCAAGGCAACTGTACCCTTATGGCTGCAATGTTGGCATTTACAGTATTCACAACACTCGTAGTGGTCCCAGAACTCGATTCTTTCAACCAAGAATAATAATTGTTCAACTGTCCTAGTACTTATAGTAAATGCAGCATAGAACAAGTAGTAGATGTGAAGGGTTTCATCGGTATTTGGTAACCTGAACTTGATCACAGAGATTCTCTTCTTGTTTTCCCTTGTGATCAAATTCAGGCTACCGAAAACCAAAAAAATACAAGATGAGAAGTTCTTGTGCCGCTAACCGAAGCCGATTCCGATCGCCCTCCACGTGTTGGCAGAGAGGGATCAGCGTTGATGGATGAAATGAACGCGCATTTGGAGGATACATTGGCTGAAAAAGAAGAGGAAATCGCAAAACTGAAGAGGAAGAGTATGACCCTGGAATGAATCAACGTGAATGTGAAACTGAATAACTAGTACATGATACTTTCGTCGACAGACCGAGCGCAGTGTAGTGGAAAAACCAAGACCACCACTTTTCTCTAAAAAGAGCAGCAAGCTGAAAGACCGTCTCAGTGCCGTGAAGGAGATGGAACACGATCGACGCCGGATGAATATCATTTAAGCAGAGGCAGTTTCTTTTTTTCCAGTACAGAGGAAAATAGATGTTTCATCAAGATATCCAATCCAAGAAGAATTTCAGGATACGTCTGTGCCTATTTACTTGGGAGCAGGAGTGGTGGGTCTAGGGTTCTTTTATTTAGGAATCATATTCAAAAAATGAAAGAAAATCTTGTTTTCTAACTCTCGGTAGACGAACACCAGGGAGAAGTAATCGACGTACACGAGGTGTTTGCTGATGATGATCCCGCTCGGGCACGTGGGTTGGATGAATACAGAGTCAAGAAAAATGAGGTGCATATTGGGGCTACCAGAACCAGTGGACATCTTCAAGTTATGGATCATTTTGAAAAGAACAATGTTGCATTTGCAAAAGTGGATCAGGTCAAATAGGATAGAATTGCAAAGAGATGATAGGCCTGGATAAGCAGCACATTAACATTACTTCTGTCGTCCACCTCCTGCTTTAACCCCTCTGCCGGTGCCGACGATGACGCAGCCGATACCAGCAAGATTCCGCCACCAGCACCGCGCGACGTAGGTGGGCTTGATGGCGAATTGAGGGTGTTCCTAGAAAGTCAGAGTCCAATCGAGTTGACTCCTAGAACGGGACCAGCAGGCGAGGAAGGCAACAACTATGGCTACAAGAAGTAATCCATCTTCGTTGTCCCCAGCATCGATCCATGTTGGTCCAGTTTTCAAAGGGAAAAGTGAGCCCCGTCTTCAAAGGGAAAAGTCGATCTTGTTCCTGTTTTGTTTCAAAGGAAAATACATGGGGGCCCAAGATGTTGCTGAAGTAGATGGATTCTCCTATACTTCTAAAGCAACGAGAGCCTAGGTCTCTCCTGGTTGCAGAAGAAAGTAGCGAGAGAAGAAGATAAAAAGAAACAGCGGATTTTGTTATGGGATTCAACATCAGGGAGGTTGGCGTAAGTACATTGAAGATGTTGGAATTTTTTACTAAGAAAGTGAGTATAATAAGCAGCTTGATCTTGAATAGTTCTTCAGGAATAGACTTCCCCAGCACAACTAGAGTGATACCAGACTAGAGCTCCCTGCCGGTCCTAACTAGCTGGATATCCTCTCCACCCTCTAATGCTAGACAACGTCAAGCGAAAGAGTGCAGAGAACCAACTGGAAGCAGCCTTGAGTAGCCCAGAAGGTATGGGTGCGGGACTCGCGCAGCTTCTTGCTGGAGTTTTATGGTCAAGAACAACTCTTAGTGTAGTTCATCTGTACCCGCAGGTCTTAACAATATACACATAGAGATAGAATCAGAATAGATAGTATAAGGGCAAGATTAATGGTGCTAGAGATACCAACCAAGACTTTCTATTGCTCGCATATGACCCATATTACCCACTCTAAAAATTGGAGGGGAAGAGGGTGTGAGGGAGCTGCTGGAATCGCGACAATCCGAGATGCTAGCCAAGGGCGGCACTGAGAAATCATCACCATCGGGGTCACCGTGAGCAGAGGAGATGCTTGCGTTTGCGAGGGGGTTTGTTCGGAGAGTTAGCTGGAAAGCGAGTCAACACATCATCTACACCTCCTAAATCTAGATGGAACTAGAACTAAATATTCATGATGATCTATCATCAAGAACGTGATACAACTCTTGTTATTCACCATGGAAAATCACAAAGATTTTCATCAGCGAGCATGGAATGTTTCATTGTGTGAGTATCTATCTATCGGAAAAAGATTACATCAGACGGCTCGATAGAAAAACAATCATTTTGCCGAAAAACTAGCACTACCAGAGTACAACGAGCAGCATCATTAACTTCAACAACTAGTACAACTCGGAAAAAATATAATGACTACAAGAGCAACAGCAAGCACAACAATCAGAAAAGCTAAAACATCTACGACACCTAAGAGTAAGTGGACATCAGGAACTAAAATAAGAAGTGAAGAACAGGACAGGAAGTATTGACACTACCTAGTACCTCATCGCTTCATCAATTTAGTTGAAGATTACTTGAGGAGCGCACAAAGAAGGGAATTACGAAGTACAAGTACTCCAAGAGTCATAGTTGTATCCGAGAAAATGAACTCATACAGCTCCTTCATTTGTACAGCACGATTAGATTACCCATAGAAAATGAATGCATCTGTACACCCGCTACCAGAGACATTCGTGGTGGTCTACCACATCAATTGTTTCGCAATAAATTTTTGAAGACGGCTTCAGATTCACCTAGTTTCATCCGAAATGCTTATCACATCCTTTCAACATAATCCTAGAAAAACGTCGCTTGAGACGTCAGTAAAAATTAATATGAGTTTCATCCATAGACAGCTTCAAGTTCAACTATTTTTTTCTCGATGTACCAAATTACAGTATTAATTTCAAGATTCGTCCAGTAAAAATGACAAGTCAATTCTTTCATTTAGTTGATGCTGACTAATCTCTTCTCGCGAGTAGAATTCAAGGAATTAAAAAATGCTCGATGTTGGAGATCGAACGAAGACACCGCAAGTCTATCTGAAGGACGTACATTTAGTCCATTTGCGCTGCTTGGACACTGCAAAAAAATCGGTGCTTGCTAAACACTCGCCTTGGTGGTACAACGCCAGACACTGCAAAAAAATTAAGTGTCTGGCGTTGTACCACCAAGGCGGAGTGAGCAAGACGAGAGCAGAAAATGTAAAGAGCGCTTGTTGACTTAGCGGTTTGCAGCTCGACGTCCTTTTACTAGTACTAAGAGTTCCTGTAAGAGTAAGAGATGCATAGAATTTTTCACCCTTCTATCAAAATCAACTCAGAAATACGATAGAACATCCTTGATTCAACATCTCGAAGAACAATACTTGGGAGAAAGAGTACTTAGTTATACCCAAGTCGTGTAAAAAATACCGAAGTATTTTCACGTCTAACAAACCGTTTCACGTTAAAAAGCCCATGTCATCTCCGGAAGAGGTCGAAGCTATGAAGCGTCGTCTCAAGGACTTAATCGAGGTAGAGAGGGCGAACAATCCTGGCCTCGAACAGAATGAGCTTGCCGCACGCGCACTGAAGCGGTTACAAGCTGAAAAAGTTGGTGGAGGGGGATCGCCGAAGTTAAGATTAGTTCCTCCTGTAAACGTAGTAGTATGACATGAGTTGCTCCCTCTGCTGGTCTAGTACGTCTACATCCTTCGGTGGTCTGTGCTCATGTTCGTTACGTGGGTGCAAATTCTGTCGCAGGTTTTCTCATCCTCATCTAACAAAAGCATCTTCGGCCTCCCCCGTTGGCGCCAACCTCGCTGGTACTTCCACGTTTGACCCTCCAGAACGCAACAGTGCTTCCGATGAGATGCGGCGCAAGCGACTGGAGATGCTGGAGTCGAAAGGCAAGGACAAAGCGCAACATCTAGCAGCAACTAAAGTAGAACCAGGTATTAAGGCTTGGCACAGTAATTCATCATCATCTTAAGAAGCATCTTACTTGTTTGACTCCTTACCTTTTCTAAGGGAAAGAAAACGCGTCAAAGCTTCTCTTTCTTTTCAAGATGAACACAAGTTAGTAACTGTATTGCTTTTCAAGATGAACACAAGTAGTTAGTAAGTAAGTGTATTTGTAAGGTCTTCTAATGGTATGTTCAAAAAACGAGATTGGGAGAAAGGTACACGTGAGGTTGGAGACGTAGGAGGGAGACAGACGAGTGGCGATGGAGGACCAAAGAATATTGAGGAGACATTGAAGAAGGTGAGACCTAGCACATGTTCGTTGTATTGGTTGTTCATGATGTTTTCAGGACAAAAAAATCCTCGGTTAATCGTCATCGTTAGTACAGGAAAGTAGTTCCTCATCCTACACGCTTCAGGTCGTGTTGTCGACGTGGTCCACATTCATCACTCAGTTTTCCACTACAACTATTTCTTTGAGCTAAGTAATCGTAAACCTGCTTCTGATTTTGTTTTTTACTAGTACCACCTCGACCTCGAAGAGTATTTAGATTTCCAGCATGTCGTTTCGCAATATAATCTCCTCAGCTTGCCGCAGACGCCGACGTCGATATGGGAGGTGCTGAGCGGCGTTCCGTCTTGCGTGACGGCGTTCTTGTGACGGAAAGAGTGGGCGGAAGTCCAGTGAATTCGCCAATTAGTGATAAGGACGTCGCGAACAAGATGAATGTGGAGAAAGCAGCAAATGGCGGACACCAAGAAGATGCTGTGATGAACGACGCAAGTACCACTGGAATTAAATTAGACGACGCAGCAAAGAAAACCGTTACTGCAGAAGGAGAACAAAGAGTACAGACCAAGCCAGAACAAGAAGAAGTAGGTGTAGACGCTGCCTTAAATGCAGCTGCTGACGCTGCGCAGGAACAGCGAACTAGCCAAGCAGCTGCGATGCTAGCTGCTATGCTCAAAGCGGCGAGTGGAGGATCAACAGCTAATGGTGGAGATGACCTGCAGAAAAGTATTCTTGGTTTCGATCGACCTACAGTGCATGTGGCGCCAGATTTACTAGAGGATCTGTGTCGACGGCTTCGCGATCCGTCAGGTAGTGACCGGCCAAGCGACAAATACGTGGGGGATATGTTGCTTGTTATGGTGACAGATCTTTTTACCCCGCCTCTTCTCAAGTCCTAACAAGTATGAGCAACTACATCTTCTAGCTTTTTCTACGTCCGACTATTTTTACACCAATCCACAGCTGCTCTAATCACCGCGCCGCTTTCCGGATCCGCGAACTAGAGGTTGCCAAACGGTCTCTGGAAAGTGCTCTCGCCACTTCGGAAGCCATGGGGAATCACAATAAGCAGATTTTGTCTGCGGTCGATTACATCATCAGTAAAGCGTACGGTATTGACCGCACGCCGATTGAAGAGGGGGAGGAAGGTGCTGGGAGAAGCACTAGCTCTGGCGCCTTTGGCGGAGGGTCAGATGAGCGCAAAAGCTATCTAGTGAAGCGTGGTGACAGCACGCATCCGGCAAACCACAGTGCTATTAAGGCAACTAAGGGAGTATGTGCAGCATTATCCCCGGCCTATTTTTTGGGCAGACTCAGACATCGAGTGTAGCTCTAATATTATTGGAGACACCTACACTTTGGGGAGTGGAACCGGTGCAGCCTCGACCGGAGGAGGCGTCAGGAATGTTCATACTTATGGCACCGGGAAGTTGCAAGTGCAAGTGCTGCCTGTAGTAGTAAGAAGTTAGTACTTGAGTACAAAACTAGGCAAAAGCATACCATGCAAGTAGCAGCCTGGCTTCTCTAACATCCACTAGCAGGCGGAGCGACAAGTGGAACAACAGGTGCACCGACAGGTGGAGGTCCCACGACACCTGCAAGTTCTGGCGGTGCCAACATTGTGTGGCTGAACAATGCGGGAGGACCTTATGAGCTTGCTGGTTAGAATAGATCCAGTGTCCAGTCTGCTCTGAACTTTGTGCGAGAAGATAGACTGTATTGCATAGTACTACAACGCAGTGCTGTCCTACTTGTCATTCCTTTGCCGGTTAGAATGGAGATGAATGCGTCGCCTATGTCAACTCTTGCTCTGCTTGTTCTCGATCTAGTGATACTTCTAACAATTCGGAGGCAACGCCTCGTCATCGAGCGGAGGAGGTGGGCCTTCATCCGGCAGTCCTACTTCAGGCCACACGCTGACAAGTGGTGCCACGAAGGAGGATATGGAAAAACAAAAGCAAGCTCGTTTAGAACGTCTAGAGAAACAGCAAGCAGAAGCAAAAAAGGCCAGGGAAGAAGCGGAGAGGCGTGCAAAGGCCAGAGAAGCATTTGGCGGAGGTCGCTGATTTTAGTATGCTGATTTTAGTATGCTCAGGAAGGGGAAGTTGTAGATAGTACGATTAAGGCTCAACTTTCAATGGTCATTGGGGTTGGTCACTGAGATCGAAGAGGCGACCCCTTGAGAGAACAGGGGAAAATGAAGGGAAAGGGGGAGAGCTTTGAAGGGGATCTCTTCCTTTCAGAGTCGGTGACCAATGAATGCTGAGCTTTCACACAAGTAGTAGTTTACTGCGATCATTTTTTCAGGATCGATTTCTTGTTCCTGAAGAAAATGGGCTTCATTCTGGAGATGGAGATTGTTCTCGTCGTGTAAATTAGTTCTTGGGCAACTAGATACAACACTAGTAGATTTTTGATGAGAAAGAGAAGAAATAGTACAGTCGTGTGCAGTGTGATGAATGTGATAGACCACGATGCTGGAGGGATGGACAACACGAATTCTTGAATGATTGAAGAGAATAGAGAAGGCATCGATAAATTAGAATTAGTTAATTCTTGTAGCTCCAGATTTGCTCCAAGATGAGGACATCTTTGTTCACTCAGGATTATCTGACAGAGCACACAAGTAGAGGTAGCGCAGATGCAGATTAGCATCCTCCGTACCTTTATATTTTCATCGTGAGCACCGCCGGCGTATTGCGCTTACGCAGATTAGCATCCTCTAATCTTTACATGACTCGAAGATGGTCTTCGGAATCAATGGAATTTTGCAGCATTGTTCTGTTCTCCTTTGTACGAGAGCGACCGTGAGCCCTCGACTCAATGCCAAAAGCAGAAGTATCAGAGTCAGTGGTTTCGTCACTCGTTTTCCAATGAACTGGTAACCTGTTGCTTGCTTAATTAGGCTTCCCATTCGATGTTGGATACCAAAATTACAACGTCGCGCATCGTCAAGTTGAAGAATTTTTATGGAGTGGAAAAGCGTGTTGGTGTTCGTGTCGAGCAAGGGAACAACAAAAAATGTCGATGCTCTCTGCAAAATCCACCTCCACTTCCGCGTCGTCCTCCACTGCTTCCTACCTGGCACGACCCAAGGCACCACCGCGAGCAGGAGGCACCAGCGGCTCCAGTTCTTCCTCTTCGTCCAGCTCGTCATCCTATAGGACGTTGCGCATTCCTACCCCGAAGCAAGTTTATGCTATGGATGCACAAGAACTACGAAAGAGCATTCGCGGCACCTCAGAACGCGGCATTACGCATAAGTTAGGGCCTACCCTAATACATCTTCCGAAGCATCTCGAAGAGGCTTTTCAAGGGCAAAAGGGGACCAGGATGCTTCTCGAGATGGAATAGGGTTAGCTTTAAATAAGGAATTGTGGGACGCATATTTGTATCGTTGCAGCTTTCTCAGGTCAGATTTTTCGCCTGGGGATCTAGCTGGGTTGTTTGATGCATTTGGAAGGGGTGGGAGGCATGTGCTGGGTGTGAAAGCTGGGAAAACGAAGAAGAAGGAAGGAGGAAGGACAGGACCAGGGAGTGGTTATGGTTTGGTTTGTGCTTGTGCTTGTGATTTTACAGCAAGTTAAAGACTACTGGTGAATCATGGCAGGTTTTGTAGAAAGGTCTTACTCACATGATAGTATCATCGCCTTGTCGATCGCCCTAATCTGCTAATTCTCTCGCAGCAGGAGCAGGTCGCAAGCGCTCTTCCCTGATCCAAGACTCAGAAGACCACACCAGTGCTCCATCAAAGTTTATTTTGTCATCTGAGCAACGACAACAAGGACACGACCATGAAACTTCTCGTCCTGATCAACTACCTGCCTCATCATCAACAGGTGATCCCCAAATACCTCAGCATGAGTTCCTTTCCTACATGCTAGAGGAAGTACAACGACAGGCAAGTCGTTTCCGGGTTTCTGACGTTGTCCTCCTGTTGAATTCTCTGCCGAAACTAGGAGTGGCGCCCAATGCTCAAGTCCTAGACGCATTGTGCTCTACAATTGTAAGGCGATGTAATGACAAAACGCACATCAAGGACCTGGCTCTCTTAGGGAACGCGATTTTGAGAATTGATATGGCGAATGCTCCAGAAGCTGGGGTCGTTGTCGAGGCGGAGGAAGCCAATCCACACTCACTACAGTCGCTAGGCGAATCCTGTAAGCCACAAGCCGACGCAGACGTTGATGCACGAACAAAGTATGTTGGCGCCAATGAAGGTCACGGAGCTAGAGAAACATCCTCGTGCTCTTCTCTGCTAGACTCGGAAGATCCTACCGGATCAGAAGATGAATCCAAGAACAGTCTCACCTTACCACAGCTTCAGCAACTCTGCTTTGATCGCATTGCAAATTCTCTGTCTAGTGATCGGCTTAATGTATTGTCCGACCCTCAGTCGCTTTCTATGCTGGTCCATGGATTCTGCTTGGCGTCTGAGAAGCTGCGGTCTGGAGATGGAAGTGGTGTGATCATGCATAATTATGAATGGATTTGCCTGAGTAATCTTCATCATGTTTCGTCCCGGACAACACGGCATGGTCGTAGAGCCGCGGACCTTCAACCTCAACCTCTTCATCGATCTTGACTTCTAGCGTGCCTTGACACCCTTGGTTATGTTCATGATTCACAAAGATCATGATCATGATGTTCTTCTGAGAACGTCAGCTATCACAGCAGTACAATAATTTAGATGCAAGAACAAGTAAAACTAAAATGCCATTCACTCCATGATAAGGAGATATAATGTACCTGACTTTTCACACTTTCATTTCCGAAGCATCATTGTATCACTGCTTGACCGATGCGCAGTGACAATGAGGGAGTGGCGCGGCTCAGATATCGTGCTCCTGGTACAGGCTTTGAGACTACTGAAGAGTAATCACCATCAACAACCTCACGTATTTGAGGATAGTACCAACGAAAATCACACCAGTGCCACCAGCACCGTCGTAGGAGACCTCATCCCAGCTCCCCTCTTCATCCGAGGAGAGAAGCAGCTCTGGCTGTATCTTTTCGAAGTGTCCGCGCCAGACTGTGTGAAGTTACTGGAAAGTGAGAAGTTGATGCCTTGGACTGAACGGTTCCGACGAAAGCTGCACTCGGAGATGACCTATAGGGTTAGGGAATTTTTACCTAGGAATTGTTTACGTGTTGTGGAAATCGTAGAGAAGCAGAGACGGGAAGAAATTGGATCAGCTGGAGGAAATGCTTCAGACACTGCTGGAGCTAATATAGGACGAGCATCTCCATCAAATAATGCTCTCAAATTAAGGGTAGGTTAAAGGTGCTTTTGTTACCGTTTGTTATGGCTCTCCTAAGGGGGACGGCCATAGCAAAGGGGATAAACGAACACCAAAAACCTACCTCTAATCAAACAAACGAGTCAGCTGAATATGCAGATAACATTTCTACGTCAGTTGGCAGCGTCACCGAAGTTGAACGACGTGGCGCATCGTTTTCGCAACGAGCACATCTTGACTTTGGCGAGGCTCTGCTCAGATCAAAATTGGGGTAAGGAATTAGAGGACAGAAAACGAATATTAGTCGAAGGAGGTGCTACTTCTATGCTGGCGAGTGCCGGGAAAAGCGCAGCCACAAAAAGGCAAAAGCATAAAGCCAAAAAAGACAAAGTGCACCCCACGGTTAGTTCGGGCGCTGGCCAGGAAGATGAAGACCACCACCACGAACAACAGCGTGACGAATTATTGCTACTCCTCGAAGCTCGCCTCCTTGCTGGAAAGACAGCAGTGGTTGCAAATCTACCTTGCCTGCGAGCCGAAAGTTTTCAAGCTCAAGTCCAACTAGTACAACAGGAGTCCTCTATGTCCACCTCCAACTCCATATCAACAAGCAAAATAAATGAGAATCATTCGAATTCCTTCACTCGCGCTCTCCATCTTCTTGCCCAACTTGGTATTCGGGATCGGCGCATTCTCTCCCGCTTGATGCTCCATTCCATGAAGCTGTCGAGTGTTCCGACACCCCTTTTGGTGCAAGTAACCGAGGATTTGGCGGACCTACGGTTGGGCGACTTGGTTGTGGACATGGCCTTAGTGGAGGAGGTGATGGGAAGGTTTGAGAACGAAGATGCCGAACAGGAAGTCGTGGAGGAAGCTGCTCTCAACATGTTGAGAAGACTCCGAACAGCCTTCGCCGTTTTCCACCTGGCATGTCCGCAGACTGCGGTTGTGGATGTGCGTCGTGCACAAAGGTTGTTCCAGCGGCATTGCCCTAAGGATGAAGACTTGATGTGGAAGGCAGTGTTAACTTCTGCGTCCATGTTGCCAGAAGGAAAGGAAGAAGAGGGGAATAAACTATATACTGGTGAATGTACTATTCCTGACACTCAATCACCTGTCGTGGCTCTAGCTCAGGACTGCTCAATCCCAGAGACTGCTTTCAACCTCTCTGTGCGCTCATGCCTGATCCAGAATTATGGCAAAGCTGTGCTTCGGAAATCAAGTGTTTTGTTTCCTATGGCTGTGAATATCGAAGGAATAGCTTCTGGAGGTTCAGGACCGCAAAATCAAGACCACATGGAGGACCAGACTCGTGCAAACGCATGCTTCGCATCTACAAAAGCTACCACGACTGGCATAAATCCTCTAAAGGAAGCTGCAACACCCGAACAACATGACCTCCTTCCAGCAAATCCCTCTTCCGATGTCGGTATCAGTCTCTTCCGCAAAAACGATTTCTTCTTCGGGACGACGATGCCTAAAGGCTACAAGCTTGCGGAATTATGTGCTGCGCGTATCCTGGGGTGGCAAGTTGCGACATTGTGTGAAAGGGATTGGAATTATCTGCTCCTGCGCGAGAATGAAACAGGCACAGGTCAACAAGGCTCGAGTTCCTGTAAAAATGTGGAATATTTTTTGTCGAGGTTATCGAGGTTATCTTTGGAAGACCACGATGGGCAAGGAGAGGAACGGGAAGTAAAAGATAAAGAAGCCGTGACCGATTCTGGTGGAGAACTGGTTGATGTAAAGTAGGGAGGTACTGCTCCTCCATGAGTAGATGAGTATGATAGAGCTTTGCTGCGACAGCGCGCATCAAGGGTTTACTACCGTAGGACGCGAAGATGCGGTTTTTACAGATTGTGACTCCCCGTGGCCATTTCACTCAGGCTTTTTTGCTTGTGTGACTAAGAGTGGAATTCCCGGGCGCCTACGAACAACAGGCTGTGAAAGGATGAGAGGGAGAGAGAGAGTGAGTGTTCAACCTATCGGAAAATAAGATTGATAAGTGCAACGAAAAAGACAAAATTGCAAACTGCACCAGCAGGAGAAAAGTAAGGCTTCAACTTCTAGAAAGAAGAAAGCCTCTCCTTTTACTTTATCGCTTGAACCTGAAGTTTGAAACTAAATTTCAAAGTTATCACAAAAATGCCTCCGCTACCGCCCATCGAGGCTGTTGCCAGCATTGGCATTGGCCTGGTCGGCACAGTCTTCTTCCTCGTGTTTGGTCGCATAGTAAACGATAAACTGTCTGGAACTGGAACTGCGACTAGCACCGGCGGAGGATCTACTACAGATTCACAGGCTGCAGATGAGTCGACAGGTGGCCCATCTCGAAAACTCCCAACCTCCGGTATCGAGGAAATGGCTTTCCGAGAAGAGCACTATATCGATCCGGACGATCAAGCGAGGTTGATGGCAAAGCTCCGCAAAGTTCAATCCGGAGAATTGTCGAAGGAGGATTTGACGGAAGAAGATTTAAGAGTTCTTGTTTTAGCTTTATAAATATGAATCCTAAGTCACTGTGACTGTGACTGTCTTGTCTGTGACTGAATTTGATTTGAGTAATAAATTCACTCGACGGAGGACGAGAATTGTTCATTCCTAAAAATCGCCTCCAGGTGTAGAAGTACCAACTACATCAAGTGATCATCTGTCCTTTTGCTTCTAAAATTCGAAGCCTTGATAAAACGAGAAATCGCTAGACTGGAAGCTTTGAACATGCTTGCGAAGGCAAAGAAGAATAAAAGCGAACGGTACCTACAAGACCATATGCCTAGTGAAGAGTATGGAAAGTTGCGTGATTTTTTGATGCAGGATGATGACGAGGATGCAGGAAAAGGCGATGATGAACAAAAGGGAGAGAGCGGTGAAGCTGTTGCTGGTGGGCGCGGTGTAGGAGACGAGAAGAGGAAGAATCTCGACAACAAAAATAGAATAGGAACCTCTACGAGCTCTACTGGCAATTATCTCAATGACGAAGAGGAGGATGAAGTCCTAGAGCGCCTAGCACGTCTTCGAAGAGTCGACTCTTTTCTGGATCGTTACCTTCTCCAATTCATCCTGTTCTTCGGTTTTTGTGCAATGCTAGCTCTCGCTGTGCTCTGCTTCTTCCTGTACAAGGCGTATTACACGCAAGACGACAAGCTGATCAATAAAACCGTCGCGGCGTGGCGCGGCTACTCTCAGGGGGTCGTGAAATCAGTGGCTGGGGAGGAAGGGATTACTTAAGGCAGAGAAAGAGATAGAGATATCGATGTTCTACTTGCTTCTGTTCTGAGGATGTGCTGCCTGCTTATATCGATGTTCTACTTGCTTCTGTTCTGAGGAAGATGTGCTGCCTGCTTATATCGATGTTCTACTTGCTTCTGTTCTGAGGATGTGGTGCCTGCTTATATCGATGTTCTACTTGCTTCTGTTCTGAGGATGTGCTGCCTGTATTTCTGAATAATAGTGTACCTGCCTTACAGTTGGTTTTGGTACAACACAACAACAACAAGTACAAGTACTTTTTACAACTTATTAGACACATGCCGAAATACGTCTTTTCTAATCCAGTTTCTTACGATCCGGTCTTCGCGCGCAGATGACGACGATTGTGAAGAGGGTTGATACAGTCTTGGAGTCGATGGCTGACATCGTTTTGCACCAATTCGGAAGGGACGTGACTGGAAAGAAAGTTGAATTATAGTAGCATGAAGCTCATTTTTCGTTGATCGTTGACGTACCAAGGTTAGAAAATAAGACCAGGACGGAACTTTTTCGCAGATTGAAGGGGCTTCTTCGCAATTGCTAGTATTGCGATTGACTCATCGTAAAATGTCTGAAAGAAAGAAAAAGAATGAACCGCACTAGGAGCAATGTTCTCTCGATAGTTCTTCTCCTTACACTGAAAAAGATCCAAGCGACAACGAAGATCCATGAAGATCTTACTACGTTGTGAAGATCTTACGGTCAGTGATTTGAGAGAACTATCATTCAAGAGCAAGCGTGATTCTTCTATCGGTCTAACCGCCCGTACAGCACTCTCTTATCTTCAAAATCGTTCTGTATGTCTGTTGCGTATCGGGGTCCGTTCATGTTCATGTCATCCTTCTAGGTGAGCCATGCTCGTTTTTCCGATTTCAATCAAGAATCGGTTCCCAATTCTCCAAAGCGTAAGCCATAAGATTTCATTTCCTTCGTCTTCGACTTGCTGCTTGCGAATACTAAGTACAACGTGCTACATAAGTACTTATTTCTCGTTCTCCATCAATCGTATCACTACTTTTCACCACTTGCTCCCTTTTTAGATTTAGAAGTGCATAGTATAACAAAACTAGAACGAACACGCTTATTGACATTTTTGATGCAATCAAATGATAAGCTAACATCACCGATGCCGACAGTGCATAGTAACACTTTCACTTTCATCGTACTAGCCGACTAAATAAAGAAAATCCAAAGACCATCAGCTTCAGCAGTGATCAAGACGAAAATGGGTCAGGCAACATCGTCTTATGGGTTCTTCTCGGAAAACCACCGCGAGGAAAACGACAGAGCGGAACATAAACTACACCAAGGGGAAAGTCCTCGTACAAGATCAAACAAGATGATCAGCAACGCTACGGCGATTCAACGTTCTCTCGAACCCTCTGAAGTCTTCTGGTTTGCAGATTCGACTACCCGTGTAGACTTTGACTTGTCTTTTCACAATGCATACGAGAAATCCATAGGAGAGGTGGGTCTATTGTTTGCGCTGTGCGACCGCTTCGGGAACCAAACGAGACGATTGCAGGATGTGCCTGGTGTCTTTTCGGTTCGGACAAAGTCCTCTGGTTCTGCGGGGAGATTGAAAAATGGTGATCGGAGAGGCAAAAACGATCATGTGCGAGGAGGAGGTGGCGGCGATGTACTGCAGGTATTGGATACGATATAAAGTTTGAAAGCCCTGCCAACTTATTGAATTACATTTATATATGTACCAGGGAGGGAGGCCCCCCCCCTGTGGATGGATCTGGGGTGGACCACGCCAGAGGGGTCCAGCCTGGCCACCTTTGCGCGGTCTGTATGGTTGGCCACATGCAGCACGCCAAGGGGGTGGGTCCTGCCTTGCCTCCTCTGCCAGCTCTGTCGGGTACCGCAACACGCCCGAGGGCGCCAGCCTTGCCATCTTTGCCAGGTCTGTAGGGCACAGGCAACAAGGCAGCGGGGCCCTGCCTTTGCCCCCTTTGCCAGGTCTGTAGGGCACATGCAACAAGGCAGCGGGGCCCTGCCTTTGCC